>APFE030824694.1:25023-193286 GCA_000404065.3 Pinus taeda | reverse complement strand
AGGAAGTCCTAGTCAAATGGAAAGAACCCTCTCCAGAAGATGCAACTTGGGAGGCAGCCACTATTCTGCAGCAGTTTCCACAGCTTCAGCCTTGAGGACAAGGGTAGTCTTAAGGGGGTGGGCATGTTAGGGTCCCACCCTAACCCCCTTATCTATGTAATGGGACCACGTCATAGTCAAGAGTCAATAAAGCCCATATTAATAATTGTAAGTGGTTAATCCGCAATTAATAACGGAACCACAGTTAGTTGCAAATGGCCGTAGTATTAGATAGATGGTATTAGTAATACCACAGTATTGGCCCGTGGTATTGCATGTATGAGACATATATAAAGGATAGAAACTCCCTGCGAGGAGCATCGTGTCTTATTTTTGTAATCGAGCTCTGCTCTATTGGAGGTTGTCCCCTCGAAGAGGCAAGTGAACATTACTCTCTGAATAATAAAATCATTGCCATTTTGTGTTCTGGGTATCTTTTCTTCGCATATTCTGTGTTCTAGGTCTCTTTTCTTCGCATATTCTGTATTTGGGTATCATTTGCAGGTTAAGAGCATAACAACCAGACTAGAAAGTATTGTTTATTTCAGATCTGTGATTATTTGTTGAGACAGTAAATTTGTAACTGGGTTTATACTTCAAAGAAATTAAATACAATAAACAGGGTTACAAAAGATTTAATAATTACTGCAAAAATCAAGAAACACAAACGGAATAAGAAACTGCTTACAGGTAAACGATCCCATACAAGTCGTGCATCATCTGGTTTGAGATGATAATAAGCAGAGCCAAAAGCAGTTGCAGTAACTCCTATATAAAAGAATACCCAACCCCACACCTCTCCTTGGAAGCTGAAAGCATGATACAAGAAAACAAATAAAGATATCAAATTAATTAGAAAGAAAACAGTGGTATCTATCGAAATTAAAAGGAGATAACATGAACAATACCTTAGACTGAAATGATTTCCGTAAAGGCATAGTATCAGTCCAACAACACCAATAATCAAAAAGGGGAAGTTTGATATCACATTCAAGGTATTGGGCACCCCTAGTACACAAACACAAATGCAACTCATCAAAAGAAAGCATATATAAATAAGAAAACTACATAATGAAAACATTTCAATGAGTTATAATAGATATGCAAATTTTTTTCTTTTTTCTTTTTTGAATAACAGTTATTTGTTTTATAAAAATTTGCTGCAGCCTAAACCATACAGTCTTTATTACATTCAACAAATATGCATATCTAGATTCAGAAGAAACTAAAAATAAATCTACAGAACCACTGTGCATACAGAGCCAAGTCCACCTGCTCAGAAGCTTGCAGGTGCATGTTCCTACATATTGGCTTTTAAGTATCTATCACTTGACAAAGCATAAAAAAGGAAAAAAAAAAAAAGATATAAAGCCCTAAGCAGTCACTAGCAACTGATTCCACCAGTGTAGCAGAGCTAGTCTCTTCTAGACTGGTCAGGGTGGGTGAGCGGGGCTGGAAGCATGTCCTTTAATGGGAGATTGGCATGGCTAAAGAAATGCACCAGCAGGGGAATCATTCCAGACAAAGAGGCATTGAACTCCACGAATTTCATCTGTATTATATACATATTGGCTTTTAAGTAGTATTATTTGACAAAGAAACTAAGCGGGCACTAGCAACTGGTTCCATCATTGTAGCAGAGCTAGTCTCTTCTGGACAGCCAGTTGACTGCTCAGGGTGGTTGGGAGGGACTGGGAGTATGTCCTTGAGTGGGAGATTGACATGTCAAGAAACATGCACCAGCATGGAAATCATGGCAGACAAAGAGGCATTGAGCTCCACGAATTTCATTGGCAGCATAGACAAGGTAAAGCAAGATTCCTGTTCCCAGGCTCATAGAGCAAGGAGGTGCTTACCAGCATCCCGAGTGAAGTGGTTTTGTGCCTCGTTGGCTTCTGCTCTTGGTTCTTCACACCACCAGAGGTGCACCTTAAACCCTCTGATTTCCCCAAATGCACAGCAACAACAACAGTGGCCCGTGAAGATTTTCCCTGGAACATGTTCCTATTGAGCTTTCCAAAGAAAGACAAGGATTAAGAACATAGACATCCACCACAGTTTGCATACAGATAATCTGAGGAGTACTAATAATAATGGCTCCCGCAAGGCAAGAAGATAAGAGGGGAATTAGATGCAGGAGGCATTTAATCCCCTTCTCATTTTTGAAATTGAGATCAAGATCATGGGCTGCCACCCCCTCCATACATCCTTGTCCAAACCCTCTTAATGCGTTTAGACTTGTCAACCCCCAGGTTTGCCCCCTTGCAAATCTGGAGGGTTACAGGCCAGCATATTTTATTAGGCTGTTATTCAAATTTCAGAGGCATTTTCATAAATTGCTTTGCTTGAGCCAGGGGTGGGAGTTCAGGTATAGGATTGTTTCAGTGACATGATCCTAATTCAGAGACACATTATGCAGGTTTTCATCAGATTATAGAGAGTTACTATTTTTGGCAGTACTCTTATGTTTAGGAGATAGTGTTCAGAGGTCTGCATGGCATTGGCTATGGTATATCTAGAGTCTTTTTGAGCTCTTGAGCCTGATGAGTTTCTCTCAGATGCAATGCATGACACTTTTTACTTTTAGCAGGTCTGGTTCAGAGACTAACATGTCAAAGATAATAGTATATTTGAAATCATCGCGAGCTCACGATTCTAATGAACTACTTTTGAGCAACATGTGAGAAGATGCTATTTTTAGAAGGGTTGAAAACCAGATCCAATCACATATTTGGATTCCTTGCTGAATACTGAGTCCAATGAGTATAATCCTGTGCACATGCAAAGACTTTTCTACCCTTAGCAATGGCCATGCATGGGTGACATGTGGCAGCCTATTGTGATGACATGTGGCAAGTTCAAGGAGCCACGTATGGCATGCATTAAAGGTGACACATGGCAGTTCCTAGGGGCAAGTGGCGCCATCATCAAGTCACATGCATGGCTAAGGGCCGGCACATTTCATTAGGCTGATATTTGGAGGCATTTTCAGAAATAGCTTTGCTTGAGCGAGGGGTGGTACCCATTGTAATATTTTAAAAAGAGAAATATAGTGAAACACTGAAATATCAAAACAAGAACTGGCTACAGAAAAACAAATAAGCATGCAATCTGAAATCTCCAGAAGAACAATAATTTAGAACACTAGAGCAGAAACAATACAGCTGAGCCATTTTATTGAATATTCAATGGGTATCTGAGTACAAAATAACGAGTAAACCTGGGCCTGCTTAAGCAAGCATGCAAAACCCAAGTGAATATGACTGAATCTCCACGCTGAAATAGGCTCACTGGTTCTATGCACTACTCAGAAATTTTTTTGTTGCTGCTACTTGAGGCAAACTGAGATTTGGGGTCTCAAATCTGCTCCAAAAATTTTGCAAAATTCGGACAATGCTCTCCAACCCTGGACCAATTAAACCTAGAAAGCTTTTGGGTTAGTTCCAACTCCCCAGAATTACCCAAATTTGAGCAAATTTCCTCAACTGCCCAGCTTTGCGTCCCACCAGAATACTACAGCAAATCTACTCCAAGTCCTCCTCCAAACAGCTGAGAAATAACTCCAAAATTATAGAGAGGAATCCCAGCTAAAATGCGGCACAAATTCTGCTTGTCAAATGCTCCACCCTCTGGCCCAGAATAAACCCTGAGCAGGCCCTAGAGAAGGACAGTTTGGCCCTCACAAATGCAACAATCTCCGGCTCTAAGACTCCACAAAGAAATTTGTACTCCTCCAAGAAAAATTCCTGCAAATTCTTGAGGCAAATTTCCCCGGCAATTTCCACCTCCAAGCAACTTTATTTCTGCAACTGCGTCCTCCTGAAAGTTTTGCACCACCTGTGGCAGATATGAAATGGCTCACAAAAATCAGGAAAATAAATCTCCAATCAGCTCCAAATTTCTCTCCTAGGGTGACACTCTTGATTCACCGAAAAAGAGTTGGGATTTTCTGCTTGCAAATCCCTGTGCTAAGTAACAGCTAAGTAACACTAGTTGACTTGGCTGAGCAGTGCAAGCAAACCCTCCGAAATCAGAAATGAAATGCCAAATAGAATGATCAAAATGAAGCTCTAGCCTTCCTTCTATAATTGCTAGTCAACCTTCCTTGTGGGCTCCACTAATTTGACCCCCCTTTGCTTTCCCCTCTTCATGTGGCTCAATTTTTTCCTAGGGGGTTCGGTTTCCCCTTTGGTGAAACCCACAACTTATTTTCACTTAATTTTCATCTTTTCCTAAGTTTTATTTATCTAATGTTATATTGATTTAATCGCCAAAATTGCAAAATTGAGAATTCCCTTGAAAAAACAATTAATTGGGGACATGACACCCATGGAGTTCAGGTATATGATTAGTTCAGTGACGTGATCCTAATTCAGAGACAAATATTATACAGGTTTTCATCAGATTAGAGAGTTACTATTTTTGCCAATACTTTTATGTTTAGGAGATAGAGTTCAGAGGCCTACACGGCATTGGGGGTGGTATATATGGAGTCTTTATGAGATCATGAGCCCAATGAGTTTCTCTCAGATGACATGCATGACACTTTCCACTTTGAGTAGGTCTGGTTTAGAGACTTGCGTGTCAAAGACAATGGTATATTTGAGATCGTGGTGAGCTCACGATTCCGATGAGCTACTTTCGAGCAACATGATAGAAGGGACTATTTTTAGCAGGGGTTGAAAGTCAGATCTGATCACACTATCGGATTCCTTGTTGAATATCGAGTCCAATGAGTATAATCTTGTGGACATGCAGATACTTTTCTATTTTTAGGAATGGCTTGACAAGTGGCAGCCTATGGTGATGACAAGTGACAAGTTCAAGGAGTCACACATGGCATGCATTGAAGTTGACACATGGAAATTCCCAAGGCTAGTGGCACCATCAAGTCACATGCATGTGGATTAGTGCGCATGGATAGGGCTAGGAGTATCTTGATTTAAATGGAGCACTTGCCTAAGTGAATTGAAGATCACTAGGATGCATGTATTGTTTAAAAAGTGAGTTGGCACTCTTTGGGAGTTTAACTAGGATACATGCATTCATGGAGGAGTTAACGAGGCACTCTCTTTGAGCTAAGTGCGTGCATGTACTTTATCTCTCCACTTCACATCAATTTGTTGTCACTTAAATTCTATTCATCTCCAGTTCTCTAGTGCGCATGATCCTTGTTACCCCACCAAAAGTGGGTACCCCCTAGGGAAAAGAAATCCTTATTTGACAGCCAGCAAACAGCCCCAAAATGTTCAGCACGTAGCATTATGCGAGAGTTCTCCACCCATTGCTCCGATCAGATCTCTCTCCCATCTGGCATTCTTCTTGATGCAAGGTGGATCACCTCTCGTCAAATACTCTAACCATTCTTGCAATCATGTGCTTTCATTTAATGTTATTGGCATATTCATATGTATCACGGGGCAAACTGAATGACCCATCTCAATTGTATTATTGTTCTCACACTTCAGTTGGGAGGATAGTCTTTGACTCTAGTCCAGTGGGACCTCCTGTGAGACCTTACGGTTTAGGAAGGGCACTATTGGGGAGGAGTTGATTGATATAGTGTTTCCAAGGTAATCCATACTTAACACTTGCCATCTCTCTCGATTATCCATCCATTTTTCAGGTTGGTAGTCATTGGTCATTGGGATTGGCACCCTACATCCGCATCTTTGAGTAAGGGCCCAAAAACTTGGCCCTGGAGGTTGATGCAGCTAAAAGAACATTAAAAGCATATAAAGCCACAATGAAACAAAACGTAAAATGCAAAAGTTGGCTAGGACAATATTTAGAGCATGGGCAAAATCCTAGCATGAGCTTTGCCGCCCTCATTAGCCACCACCCAATTCTTCAAAGCATTTAATGCTTCAACAAAATAAAGGAACTCTTGATTGTCCCAAACCCGATGAGTGAGAAACTACTACATCTTAAAGGGGTATTGCAAAAGCATAAAGAAATCTTGGGCTCTTAATCTATGCACCAAATAAAGATAAATCATTAAAGTAAAAGGCACACCAGGGGTTGGAAAAAGCGGGCCGAGAAAAGGGGTAACCCATGCCACCACAATTGCACCCTCCTTACATCATTACACTCAAGATGTTGGACCCCCATTAGCTGATCTCATGGTTGTGGCACCTTGAAGATTATCCAACTCCATGAACACCATATCACACACCAATGGGTCGATGGGCTAACCTAGGACATGTCACTCCTCTTGGGGGCTAGAAGCACCTAATAGGGTTGTCGATCTAATCATCCCTAACATAAGTGAGGTAACCTATTTACAAATCCTAATCTAGTTAGAAAGGTAAATTTTGTGTTAAGTATTTTTTTGCCCTTAACATTAGATATGGTTAACTATGATGCTTTAATGGTTTCATGTTCCTAATGAAGGTGATCTCACTAGATCTTGAGAAGTTTTGTTCAAGTGGTATCACATATGCAACAGAGATCCCTTGAGGGATAGCTTGACTCTTCTTTAGCGTCTTCCAAGGGGTTCTTTGCCTCGTTCTAAGAGCAAAAAAGATTGTGTAGCCCCAACTTTGCCCCTCTAGAGATGAGCATTAGGCCTTGAGCAACTTCCAAATCCTCCTACACCTCTTTACAAGCCTCCAAATGCTAAAAATCTATGCTTGAAAGTTTGGGTGTTGAACTATTTGATGATATGCCCAAATAGACCCAGGATGCTCCCAGGCTAGCCTTGACCTTATTTGATGGACAATACCTTATTTTAGAGCCCAAATGAGGATGGTTATCACAAAGATGACTTGGGAGGGGTAGCACATCCCTCTTTGATGCCAATGGTTGTCCTAAGAGAAGCCACATCACTCCCTTATGCATGAAAAGGGTGATGTAAGGCTTCTTTTGGATGATGTTAAAGTGGATGAGGTGCCCATTGGGGATGTACACATCCACTTTGGGACTTTCTTGGAGTGAGGAGTACTCTTGGACCAATGCCTCCATTCTTGGTTGCAATATTGCCTATTTTGGGGGATGAAAGCATAGTGGATACCACTTGTCTCCCATACATGTGGGTTATTTTTGGCATTTTGTTGTGTTTTAAAGCTATTTGAAGGTTGGCTTGTGATGTTTTTGATGCAGCATCAACCCTAGGCAAACTATTTTGTCTAGACCCAAAGCGGGTCATGAGATGTTCCAAAGAGGGATGGATTTTCCCTCAGTTGTAATTTTGTATAAAAGTAGAAATTAAGGAATTTTGTTGTAATCCTAAGTGTTCCAAGCCCTAGAAGGAATCTAGGTGGTTAGGAATCTAATGAGCTAACACTTTTGGGACAAGTGGCCCATTGTAACATTAGCAAGTAATAAGCTGAGGTGTTAGGTAGTGTTCGACAGATGCCCAATTACTCTTTGTTTTGTTAGGATATTTCCCAGTCAATGGGAAATATTAAATTTATGTACAGATAGAGTAGTGGTGAGGGGGGACCCAGTCTAATGTAGTCTAGTTTTGAGATTGTGTGGTTGACAATGTCATGTTTATGAAACAATCCTCTTTTGTTGTCGATATAGTGTCATTGTTGAACTTACCCATTGTAAGAGTCGAGAATAATAAAGATTTCCATCAATTACGGGGAAGAGCATTGTCAGTCTGGTCTGAGAGAATTTGGCCAAAACCATAAAGCGTAGCCAGAATCCATATTAGCAAAGCATCTTTGTGTTGGATTGAAGTCAAGGAGGCATAGTGAACAGGGAAGCGATCTGAGGGAGATCTATTGGAGTCTACGTGGAGAGGGGCGTTGACTAAAAATTGTACTCTACGTGTCCTGGACTGCCAAAGCTAAGTTGAAGATTGTCATGCCTCGATGATGGAAATTTTATATAATTGAAGGATCTATTGAGCCACTCGTTTCAGTGATAACGAGACCCTACAAAGATCAAGAGTTGGATTGTTTGATCGCAGGTTGGCACAATCTGAACACTAGGACAGAGCAACGAGAGGAGATGGCCTCGAGGAATAACGAGGTCTCGTTGAAACCAAGCTTCGGCAGTCCAGGCAATTGAGGACCATCGATCCTAATCAATGGTGGGGAACGAGTGAGGCTCCAACATGTGATCTTGGTCATTGGGAGCTTGGGCCAATCACAACCCATCAGGCTCCAAAGGTGGGGTTGGTTGAAGCCTTGAGCTCGCACCCGATTATGTTATTGACCCCAGAACGAAGAACCCATCGAGCTCCAAAGTTGGTCGACACTCAACGTTTTTGTTAGTGACCTGATGTAACCATAGTCGTCGATCCGAGGAGTAGATTGTAACCATTGGAAACCGAAGAGCCCACGACAATAACCAACATTGGTCACCAAATTCTGGTTAGGAGCTCAAGTTAAGTCCAAGTGAAGGTTGCAACGCCAGCAAGTTTTAGGCGTTGGTAAGGCCCCAAAACGCCAAGATAGTTGGTAGAAGGTACTATGGGCGATCAAGAGAACTAGAGACTTAGGCACTCCAAAGAGGCAAGGAAAGGAGCATGTCATAGATCCTTTGTGTTCCCAGTTGCCATTTTGACTTTTGACCAAGGAGGGCAAGGTGGAAAGGAGTCGTGTGCTAAGGGAGCAGAGAGGGCCCACAGTTAACAAAGTCGAGGCCTAAAGTATAGCTGCAGATAGGCATTGTGTATGGATTTAGGTCGTGCTTTAGCACCATTTTGGGGGTTCAAGAGTAGTTGAAAAACCAAAGACCAAGGCAGACTGCAGCAAATGCTTAGCACAGTGGTATCAGAGCTAACCTATGTTGCATCTGACCAGTCATTTAAGCTAACTTGGACCAAGGGGTTTGATCTTGCAGCCAAGGAGATCCGAGATTTGATGAATAACCAATGTAGCAACCTGTAGGGTTGCATTAAGTGGTATCAGAGCAATAACGCTCTTTGGGAATTAAAGAGGGTGTTAAAGATCATAGTGGAGCCTGCTGAAATATAAAGCAATAGAGAAGCAGAGAAGATTGAGTGAGAGCCTGACTCAGAATGAACGAGAGGGCTTGGAACCGAAACAAATGCTGTAGAAACAAAAATTTCGACCGAGAAGCAAAATTAGACGATTAATGTGGATGAATTACACTGAGATTTTTTAAAGAGGTTAAAGACTGTGCGTTAAAAAGGAACCTGTGCATAGTTGCAATCTGCAAACATTTTCTTTGCAACAGCAAAGATAGTAGAGGAGAGGCATAAGCCAAGGAGACAACAAAGCTTAAGAAACAGAGATTCCAACTGAGCAAAGACTAGAAGATGACAGTTAGAATGCATTCGAACAAAGGATGTGGAAGGTTTTTGAGTTCTTGGTATTGAGGAAGCTAACAGGTTAACCTAGTCTTTAAAGCAAATATTTTAAGGAACTAACAAATTGCAGGTAGCAACAAGAGACAATGAAACTATAGCAAAGAACCCTTGCAACAAAGTGGTAGTGAAAACAAAGAAGTGTTCTAGCTAAGGAGGGAGATCCTCGAAGAGAAGAGAATGAGTGGAGTTCCCAAGAGATGAGCAGAGGACAAAAGCCAGAAGAGCAAGGCATGCTCAAGAGGGTTCCAAAAGAGGTAACTAGAGGAATACTAAAAGCTTGGGCTGAGGAGAAGCAGGTGAGGTATTAGGTAATAAGTGAAGGAGAAGACTTGTTACAAGGGCTTGAATACAACTCACAATGAGGGAGAGAAAGCCCACAAAGGAGGAAGGAAGATGGCTATTGATGGCAATACTCAAGCTTCTAAGAGAAGCCATAAAAAAAGGGAGGAGAGTGCCAAGGAAAATGGCATGAATCAAGAGGAGATTGATAGGGAGATAGCTAAGTTGAAGGAGAGGCTCGGCATAATCAAGATGTTGCTAGAGAGTGAAGACCAGAGAGGGAAATGGGATCTGAGGAAAGAGGTCAAATTGCCTATTGAACAGAAGAGTTTTAAGAAGAAACCCCATAAAGCTAGAGAGCTAGGGAAGAGGATGAGGCATTTAATAAGAGCCTGGTTGGAGGAAAAAGCACTCAAAGCAGTTGAGCATAAGGATGAAGCAGTTCACTACTATGACCTAGAGAAGGGATCAATCTTTGGAGAAGGGCAGGATGATGCAGATGAGGCACCGAGGGAAAGTCTCATAAAAGACTAGCATGAGGAATTGGTTAAGGAGGCATCAAATAAGGCAGGAGGACCTTGCATTTTTTAAACTAATAAGTTGTGTATGAATCAATGTTTTAAAACCCAGAACTAGTGACCGGATCGGTCCACCTAATGAACCGAGTTTCGAACCGGAACTGATCGAACTAGGACTGGTCAAGTCTAAACGGACCGGTTTTAAAAAAATACATTAAATAATTAATTTTTAATGAAAAACTATTTTTAAGATTTAAAACCATGATTCCAAGCCAATAGAGACAAAATATGCAAACATTGCTCATTTATATATCATGTAAAGGTGAATATATCAAAATGGCACAGAGTGCAATACATATAATCGACAAAATACATAAAGCAATGAGGCTCTAAATGGCCTCTGGAGTGCAAAAACAAAGCCTACAAACTATGGGGCCAGTGCCCTACTACAAGTCTACATATATGATAATAGTGATCAACATTATCACTTGAAACTTCTCATGAGTCATCATGATCAAACTCAGTTGGTTGAATCTCGACTCCCAAACTTTGCAACTGCTTGAGTCACAAACTTCTCTATTGGTTCAGTGACTTGAGTCTCAAACTTCTGAAGGTATTCTGCCCTATTACTTCATTTGGTGCTCCACGTGGCTTTACATGGCCTCCTATCCCAGCCAAGTGTTGCTTGAACTTGTTAATACCCCCTCCTTCAATAGATTTTTGGCAATATTTGCAGATCATTTTGCCATCAATCATATCACAATGAGCCCATGTAGTATCCTTGGCTTTTGGAGGCATGATGACTACGACTTAGCTTAAACTCTCAGTTGTTCCACTACTCCAGCGAAAACTCAATAGCTCCCAATCAAACTCACAAATACTCCAAATGAGATGTGTGAGACAAATGAGAGGGAGAAGGGCCTCTTACAGGCTTGGAGAGGGTGTTTTTGGAGGGCAAGAACCCTTATTTTCCCTCCAAAACAGCCTAAAAATTTGGAAAAAAAGTGTTGCATGGGTCCTCCACGGCCATGGCAGCTAACCGGCCCGTTAGGGCAATTTTTAGGCGAAATGGTGGGTCAAACCGGGTTTTTCTGCCGGTTTGACCAGTTACCGGTTCAAATCGGCAAGATTGTAAAACATTGGTATGAATGCAAGTCTTGCAGGTGATGAACAATCATTTGAAGTTGCCATCAAGATGGAGAAAGAATCTGCGAAAGAGGAGGAAACCTATCAGCAAGACTGTAGACAAGCAAAAATATACAGACTTGTCTAAGGCAAAAGCCAAGAAGATGGAGCCAAGGAAGAACTTCATTCCCCAAGAGATGAAATGGGAGCTAAGAAGGAGGAATCAACCCAAGGGATTGCAGAAGACTGTACAGCAGTCACAGAGATTGCAGTAGATTGTGAACTTATGAGGAAGGCCTCCCAGTGGGAAAGCAAACCCACGGGAGAGAGAATCAGTAGCACAGAGATGTTAACTGAAGGTGATTGTGAAGATGAAGAACGCCTCTCAAAAGTTGTTATAAAAGAAAGCAAAGATGAGGTGGACAACCTCGTAAAAAGAGAGGAGCAACATTCCAAAATGATATTGTTGAAAGCCACAAAAGATTGTTTGGACAGTCCACAAGGAGCTTGCACAAAGAGTGAAGCCAAGGAGCATAAGGAGACCAGAATGCCGAAACCAGCTAACTACTTTGATGGGAGGACTACTGAGATTGTGGGTGAGAGAGCAAGCTAAGAACAACGAGAGTTGCCAACAAAGGAAGAGAAAAGCAAAGATGAGAGAAGATTGTCTCATGAGAATGACATCTTATTTCGAAAAGAAGGGTTGAATGTTGTGTTGAAGGAGCTTCAACAGCAAATAGAGGATCCTTATGATTGACAGCCTTAAAAATTAGGTAGCTATGCACATCACTGGTGCATGACAAATTTGCCTCGAAGGACAAAGAAGAGCAAGGTAGAAACTCATACTTGGAAGCTGGAAGTTTATCTTTCAAGTGGCAGTTGAGGAAGCATCTAAGTATGTTGTGTAGTCCCAAAATTATCCATGTGAAGAGAATTGTCTGAACTGCCAAGGTTGTATTTGGACGATCAGCTTTGAAAGCAGAGAAGCTTAGCATATGCAATCCCAAGCATACCCTAGAAGGAATCCAGTATCTTCTGGAAAGTCAAGAGGGTGAAGAACATGACAAAGGAGACTGCATAAAGAATGCAGCCAAGGAGCAGGAGGAGTCCAAGATGCTAAAAGCATCTAAGTATTTTGCTAATATATTAAATGAAGCAAAGATTGTTGGGTTTATAGAAGAAAGACAGCAAATGTTGTCAGAAGAAGAGGATGAGGAGCATGAGACGTTTGTCTCATGAAAGCTTATTTCATTTTCAGCCAAGGAGGATAGTGCAGAAAATTGTCTTGGAAAATAACCAGCAATTTGGAATTGATGATATTATGTATTTTGATAAGGGAAACAATAAAGGAGAGTCAACAAGTAAAGAACAAAGAAATTGTTGTTATAATCCAATTAATTTTGAAGAATATGGAAACCTACTTTCCATGGAGTAGCCACGGGAAAGGTTGTCAAATTCCCTTGATGAAGAATGGGAGCCATGTTATAGGATGCTAGTTGAAGTCATGGAGTTTTTGGGGATACTATTGCAAATTTGTAGTGCTAGCAATTTGCCCCAGCGAGAGAATGGATTGGCCACCGAAGTGAAGAAATTGGAGATCCTGATGGAGTTACCTAAGAAATGGTAAAATGGAGGAGAGGAAGCAGACAGTTATAGTACATAGTTGATTGTAAGAGACTTCCCTCAACAAAACAAATGGAAGACAACAACAAAACAACACATGGAATCCAGAAAAGTGGAAGACAGCTAAAGACAGCAAGCAAACCAGTAACCAACAACAACATAAGGTTTGGGATCCAAGAGGACTGTTGTTGAAATTTGATGACTAAAAAAAAGTTTCCTGCAATCCCAACCCGGTTTTAATTTCACCTTATCACTCCCATTCAGTTAAATGCCATTTCCCATAAACTTGCATTCAACATATAGAATTCCAGAAATGAAATTTTCATATTAAAACACATGGTACTCTCAACACATGCTAAAAATAAATATGGACGTAACCAAACCAGCAACACACATAAAAATACACAGATTTTTGGTCAACTTAAACCTAGGCAAAACCCCTTCAATCTTCTCCGAGAAAAACCTGTTAGAGAGCTCTTCAAATTTATTTATCTTTCAAGTTCAATCAAAATACATTTGCAAACAAAACAAAACAGCAAAATACAAATTATCTCTTCAGCCCAAAACTACTTGAAAACCATGCACTTTGCCTCGATTTGCGTGTCCACTTGAAGCTGAAAATATGTACAGTATGGATACAACAGTATAGACTGTACTATACAGACTCCGTACATACAGTACAGATTTCCATACCACTGCATGGACTATACAGAATTTTTTCAAAAATAAACAAATCAAAAACTTATCTCAAACAACATGCAGCTCACAACATTCAATGTTGTTCGTATTGTACCTTTTGTTATCTTCTATGCCTTGATTTACATGCCCAGCTTTGCCCAAAAATCACTCCTTCAGCTTGCTGCAACAAATTTCTCCTTTAGAACTTTTCTCCAGCTCTCAGCGTCCTTTCTCCAATCTACTCGTGAAGAATGAATGCAGTCTCTCTTTTCTTTTCCCCCTTTTGTTTCCCTAAATGACTTTTGGGCAACCCTAAGATCTAATGGCTCAAATTCATTTAGATCAAGGGATGAGAATAAATATGCATTTAATTCTCACTTTCTATTTTTTAACTCACCCATTAAATAAAGTACCCACATTGTACTTTATCTCTAAAGTCACTTTTCACTTTATAATTTAACATTGACTTTACCACTTATAAAGTCACACTTAGGAAAAGAATTATTTTGGACACTTTTCCCTAGGTAGAGACTAACCCATGGGAAACCACTTGTCCAAGGTACATAAAAATCAATACTCCCTCTTACCGAGGAAAATGTTTCTCACCACACCCATTTTGTCCCTGAAATGGTGTTAAATACTAGGTATGTTCTAAGTTTAGAGCAATTTATTTCAATTTTCACAGTTGGCTCAATATCTTTTCCAGATTAGCAATCACATCAGCATTAAAGTAAACTGCAGATAGAACATAAACTTAAATCGCAGAAAACAAGCCAAGACAAGAGGACACAAGATGTGGCGCTAGCCAGGGACAACCCCCAATGTGGGGAAACCCTTGATCAATTCTTATTATATGTTCTTCAATAGTTCAGCAGAGAGAGAGAGATAGTACGTTTACAACATAAGTCAACAATTTGACTTATCTAAATAAGAGCATAGATCATCTCTAAGAAGATGATACATGAGATCAGTTGAAGACATGCTGCTTCAACTAATTCTCCAAGGTGACTCCTTCACCTATCGTTGTGCTGCATTTCGTCACGTACTGCACCTCACCGCACTGCACCATGCAGCACCCATCATCACTATGTTGCATCTCATCATGCTTCATTAATCATGACTGTACCCATCACTGTACTGCATTATGTGTCATTCTTGCACCATGTTGCCATACTGACCTATGTGTTGGCTACACCTTGCTTGCTTGTTGTCCCTAGCATGCCTGTTGTCCTTTGCATGCTTGTTGTTGCATGCTAGCTGTAACATTGCATGCTTGGTGTATTTGCTGCTAAGTACCATACAACTGTCCCAATGTTAGTTAGTTGTCCCTTGCATGTTGCTCTCCTTCGAAGGCAGATGCTCTGGTTGTTCCGACAGTTTCGGCAATTTCGGCTGTTCCCAGCAATTCCGGTAGTTTCGACAATTTCAACTGTTCCCAGCAGTTCCGACAATTCCGACTATTCCCAACAGTTCCGGCTTTTCCCGGCAGTTCCAGCTTCTGCCCTCTGCGTCAGCTTTCCCGATTGTTCTGATAGTTCCGGTTGTTCCCGGCAATTCCGACAATTCCAGCAATTCCCAGCAGATCCGATAGTTCCGGCTTTTACCCTCTGCTTTAGCTTTCCCGGCTGTTCTGGCAGTTCCAGCTATTCCCGACAGTTCCGACTATTCCAGGCAGTTCCGACAGTTCCGGAAATTCGCGACAGTTCTGGCTTTTCCTAGCAGTTCCAACTTTTCCCAGCAGTTCCAACAGTTCCCGACAATTCCAGTAGTTCCGGCAATTCCAGCTATTCCTGGCAGTTCCGGCTTCTGCCCTCTGGATTAGGGCAGTGTTATCCCTTAGGATCTCTCCTCAAATAGAGAGGAAGAGATCCCAAGTGTGTTGAAATGACTTGAAGGCCACCTCTATTTATACTAAAATGTTGAGCACAAGTGGGGTTTATTTGGTTGTTGGCCGACCTTGACGAATTTTCCCATAGCACAAACAAATTCATATCTCCATGAATACTTATCAGAATCAGATGATCTGTAGATCAATCCTATACCTCTCAATGAGAGGGATCCAAGAAAAATATCAGCTTCCACTAATAAGATGACCCACATGGAGTTTGACTCTAGTTGCCAATTTTAACACTCCCTCTCAACTAGGGAGAACTCCATCCGCTAATCCATATGTCCGACTGTACTATCTCTGCCATCAATGCCCTGCACTGCTCTGCTCTGCTGAGCTCTGCTTAGCTGAGCTCTGCTCTGTTGAACCATGAAGAAGAAGAATTGATCGAGAATGTCTCATACCATTCTCTACTGACCCGAAGTCAATTTCATCTAAATAGAGTGTGTCACATCACTCTTACTGGCCCGAAGCCAATTTTAATGATCCTAGATCAATATCACGAGTGTCTCAAACCACTCATACTGATCCCAGATCAATGGAGGTCATCATCCTAGCATAGGGAGTACGGTAGATACTTCGATGCGTCCATCGATAGTACTACTATGGTACCTAACCCAATTCCCTGCTCAATGATCAGATGAGAGGTACTTCCCATGAGTCCCAGACTGCATGGGTAGGATGCCTCGACAGGAGAACTAATCATCCTGTCCACAGGAGAACGAATCATCCTACCCCAAAGTCTCCATGGGAGAACTAATCATCCCGGCCCACAGGAGAACTAATCATCCTGTTCCACAATTGCCATGGGAGAACTAATCATCCCGGCCCACAGGAGAACTAAACATCCTGTTCCACAGTTGCCACGGGAGAACTAATCATCCCGGCCCACAGGAGAACTAATCATCTTGTTCCACAGTTGCCACGGGAGAACTAATCATCCTATTCCGCAGTTGCTACGAGAGAACTAATCATCCCAACCCACAAAAGAACTAATCATCCTGTTCCACAATTGCTACGAAAGAACTAATCATTCCGGCCCACAGAAGAACTAATCATCCTGTTCCACAGTCGCCACGGGGTATCACAGGGGAAGGTTGAACCTATCATCTTGTACATTGCGCACCACCAGGGGAAGGTGAGTCGCACTGTGGTCGTATGTTGCTCCAGTAAGTACCCCAAGCCCCTCAGAGCTCCTAGAGCTCAATGCATGCAACATGCAAGACCCTTATAAGAAGGTCTCTCAACGACTCCAAGTCGTTCGGGAAAGTCACAGATTTGACCTTTCCTCGGGGCTTTGACAAAATGTCTGCGACCTATACATCAGTCTCAATGCAATGGAACCTCCTTGTTCATCAACTTACCATATTCCAGATAAGGCAATATCTGATGTCTATCTGCTAGAGCAACCATCGAATACGGGATTCCTCAATAATCGAATCCTCCCTCTGGTTGTCACAGAGAATCACAACGGTATTCATCATGTGTACAAACATCTCACTTAAGAGCTTCTACAACCATGCAGCTTCACACGAGATCATACTCATAGCTATGTATTCGATATTGGCGGTGCTTATAGCAACCGACTTCTGCTTCCTACTCATCCATGATATCGAAGCAAAATCCAAAGAGAACCAGCGCTGAGAAGTGCTCTAGTGATCCTCCACACTGCCTGGCCAGTCAACATTCAAATAATCATTTAGTTCCATATTTCCGACAGTGTATCTCAATCCATGAGAGATTGTGCCTCGAAGATATCTCAGAAGATCCTTGGCACCAATCCAGTGAGGCTCAACAAAATATGGGCTCACCATGCTAACTGCGAAAAATATGTCCGGATAGAAGTTCACCAAGAACATCAACGTGAATGAGTTTATGGAACTCAGAGGCATTTCCCAAATCTGGTCGGACATCACTACCATATAACTTCTGAAAGTTAAGATCCTTGAGGTAGTCACAGGCTTGCAGTTTATCATTCCACATCCGGAATCTAACTCCCTCTTACTTCTGCAAATGAGAGGGTCTGCACCTGTCAGAAATAGGTCGTCCTCATAAGGTGTTGGTATGAAAGGTCTATCGTCCACAACCTTCAAACAATGGTTTGGATCGGCTTCACTCTTAGTGAATCTCAGCTTCATCTGACAACTATCAATCCTCTCATACTACGCCCGGGGAGTTTTGCTTCAAGCCATAGAGGGCTTTCTTCCACCTGCATACTGAGATTCCTGATCATCAATCTCAAACCCCTCAGGTTGTTCCAAACCTGTGGACCTGCTACATGAGGGGAATGGTCCCTTGTAAGATTTTCCTTCGGTACATCTCAAACATGTACTTTTATGATCTTTTTTAAGTCAAGCATCCCTATCACCATCTAACTCACAGACCTCCGGTGCTATGTGCCAATGGACATGGTCCCCAGTGGACTTCCTGCAACTTGATACAACCCTGAACTCAAAAACATCTTTGATAATTCTATTTTCAAACACGTACCTTTCCATCGATGAGTGCCACCTTGTAACCTTTGACTTCCATTGTTGAAATGGACCCCAGGTTCTTCTTGTGATCAAGTACATAAAAGAGATTCTGTAAATGAATCGAGTTACCCTCATTCAATTGAGGGGTAACATTCCCTACACCCTTTCCGTGATAGGTGGCATCAGCTCCAAGTATAATCCCACGATTGTTTCCATCTCCACCAAATTAGAGAGTGCACCCTTCTATCCGATGAAGTGCCTTGAAGCACTACAATCAATAAGCCAGATTCCCAAAGAATCTGAAGGAGAGGGCGAATACAAGATAATGCTTCTTTATCTTATCAAAAACAACATTTGATTCTTCATTCCTAGGGTTCCTTGCTTTCTTTGAAGAGTCGGCCATTTACTTGATGACCTGCATTACCTGTCATTCCTTTGATCATTGAAGATGTCCCTGGAATGATTGTTATCTTCATCAAGAGATGTGTCTCTGCCATTCGGACACTCCTTCACATAATGGCCGAACTTATTGCAACCAAAGCATCTGCCTTTTCTTCCACCCTTAGATCTAGACTTCCCAATGAAGTGATCTTTAGGTAGGCCATCAAAAACTTTTGCTGCGTTATTCTGATAATATTCTCTACTTCAACTTTACCCTCGGTGAATTTGAAGAGGGATGAGGAATCCACTGATCCTTTTGTCCTTTCCCAACTATCTTCGATGATTGATCTTTCACTCTTGCTTGGGCATTGTCTTCACCCCAGCTCTGATACCATGTTAAATTTTAGGTATGTTCTATGCTTAGAGCAATTTATTTCAATTTTCACAGTTAGCTCAATATCTTTTCCAGATTAGCCATCACATCAGCATTAAAGTAAGCTGCAAATAGAACATAAACAAATCGCAGAAGACAAGCCAAGACAAGAGGACACAAGATGTGGTGCTAGCCAGGGACAAACCCCAATTTGGGGAAACCTTTGATCAATTCTTCTTATATGTTCTTCAATAGTTCAGCAGAGAGGGAGAGTATGTTTACAACAGAAATCAACACTTTGACTTATCTAGATAAGAGCATAGATCATATCTAAGAAGATGATACATGAGATCAGTTGAAGACATGCTACTCAACTGATTCTCCAAGGTGACTCCTTCACCTATCGTTGTGCTGCATTTCATCATCTTGCTGCACCTCACCGTGATGCACCATGTTGCACCCATCATCACTATGCTGCAGCCTGCATTTCATCATGCTTCATTAATCATGACTGTACCCATCACTATACTGCATTATGTGCCATTGTTGCACCATGTTGCCATACTGACCTATGTGTTGGCTGCATCTTGCTTGCTTGTTGTCCCTAGCTTGCTTGTTGTTCCTAGCATGCTTGTCGTCCTTTGCACGCTTGTTGTTGCATGCTATTTGTCCCTTGCATGCTAGCTGTAACATTGCATGCTTGGTGTATTTACTGCTAAGTACCATACAACTGTCCCAATGTTAGTTAGTTGTCCCTTGCATGCTGCTCTCCTTCGGAGACAGATGCTCTGGTTGTTCCAGCAGTTTCGGCTGGTCCCAGCAATTCTAGCAATTCCAACTATTCCTAATAGTTCTGGCAGTTCCAGCTTTTCTCGGCGGTTCCGGCTTCTGCCCTCTCCGTCAGCTTTCCCAGTTGTTCTGGCTATTCCCGGCAGTTCTGGCTATTCCCAGTAGTTCCGACAGTTCCAGCAATTCCCGGCAGTTCTGACAGTTGCGGCTTCTGCCCTCTGCGTCAGCTTTCTCGGCTGTTCCAGCAGTTCGGGCTATTCCTGGCAATTCCGGCTATTCCCGGCAGTTCCGACAATTCCCGGCAGCTCCACCAATTCTGGCTGTCCCGACTTTTGCCCTCTAGATAAGGGAGCGTTATCCCTTAGGATCTCTCCTCCTACTAAAACCCAAAGACAAATAGAGAGGAAGAGATCCCAAGTGTGTTGAAATGACTTGAAGGCCACCTCTATTTATACTAAAACGTTGAACACAAGTGGCGTTTATTTGGTTGTTGGCCGACCTTGACGAATTGTCCCATAACACAAATAAATTCATATCTCCATGAATACTTATTGGAATCAGATGATCTTTAGATCAATCCTATACATCTCGAGAGGGATCCAAGAAAACGATCAGCTTACATTAATAAGATGACGCACATGGAGTTTGGCCCTAGTTGCCAATTTTAACAAATCGACATGCTTGCCTCTTGGCAAGGACTTCATGAGAACAACGGCCACCTTCTCATCTGTTGATATATACTCCAGCTTCACTGACCCCTTCTGAACATAGTCCTTGACGAAATGATATTTATTGTCAATGTGTTTTGACCTGTCATCAAACACTAGATTCTCTGTGAGTTTGATGCAACTCTAATTATTATAGTGAATAACCGTCGGTCTCAACTCCTAATCAAATAGGCCATACAACAACTTGCGAATCCAAATGGCCTCACAACTAGCCTGACTAGCAGCCATATACTCAACCTCAGAAAAGCTCAAAGCAACTGACTTTTGCTTTCGACTAAACCATGACACAACTACCAAACCCAATCTGAGGCAACACCCTGAAGTGCTTTTCCTGTCAGAAGCACAGCCTACCCAATTTGAATTTGTGTAACCTGCCAACCTCACTCCATCTACCCGCCTATAGTCCAAACCATAATCAACAGTCCCCTGCACATAGCTAAGAATGTGCTTTGCAGCTACCCAGTGCACCTTCCTGGGCTCAACCATGAACTAGCTAAGTGTGTTCACTGCAAAGCATATATTTGGCCTAATGTTGACCAGATACATCAAGGACCCAATAAGCTACCTATACAACGTGGGATCCACCAAACTAGAATCTGAAGCATGAAGCTTCTTCCAGTTGGTGATCATAGGTGTAGACATGGGTCTACAGTCTGCCATGTGAAATATGCTCAACACATCCACAGCATACTGCCCCTACCCCGGAAAGATATGCCCCTCCTCTTGCCACACCTCGAGCCCCAAAAAGTAATGCATCAGCCCAATGTCCTTCATCTTGAACTCCATAGCAAGATCCTCCTTGCAACCACTAATCAGTCTCTCTGCCCCATTAATGAACAAGTCATCAACATACAACACAAGAATGAGCGGATCATCCCCTACAACAATGTAGTATAGGTTCGGATCTGCATCACTCTTCGTGAAACCCGTCTCGTGCAAGTAAGTATCAATCCTCGAATACAAAGCTCTCGGAGCTTGCTATACATGGGTGTCCCACCCAAGTACCTCAGAGTCCTGTGGCTACTCAACACACACCTCCTCCTCTATAACTCCATTCAGAAATGTGGTCTTCACATCCATCTGATGGATCTGCCAACCCATTTCTGCAACAATAGAACTAAGGGACCGGATAGAAGTGTACCGAGCTATGAGAGCGAAGGTCTCATCAATCAACTCCCTCTATCTGTGAGAACCCTCTAGCCACAAAACTTGCCTTGAACTTCTCAATGCTGCCATCCGCAACATGCTTGATGTTATAGAGCCACCTGGAAGTCACAACTGACTTGCCCTCACGCCTAGGCACCACTTCCTAGACATTATTCTTAATGATAGAGGCATACTCCTCCACCATAGCCTCTCTCCATACCTCCTGGCTGGCAACCTCCTCATAGCTAGTTGGCTCAGAGTCAACAATGTTGGTAGCCTTGGCTACATAACTGCAAAACCGCTCAGGTGGCACACTCTCCCTGTTCACCCTCTTCGGAGGACCAATAGACTCTGCTTCCTTCAAGGTGTCTTAAAGCCACTTGGGCCTCCTCTTCCCTAAAAGAAGCTTCCCCATAGGGAACCTCATCCTCTGCCACCCAATCTGGTGAACCTGAAGGTCCGCCAACTGACCCTGGTGTGCCTGTACTAGCATCTGTCCTCGAAGAACTTGTACTGGAACCTGTGCATGTGTTCGCTGAATTGCCATGTGAACTCTATACCAGTGGACTCCCTAAAGAAGTGCTCAGTGAACTCGCCATTGGTGCCCCAGATATCACTGACACTGAAGTACCTCCTGTACCAATCAATCCAAAACCCTAAGGTCCTGCTCTCTGTACCTGACTTCCCTACTGAGGAGAAGTTTGTGACTCTCTCTCATCATACTCCCGTGATCTCCAATAGGCCCTCTCCTCCTCAAACTTCACATCCATCGTAATCACCACTCTCCATTTAGGAGGAAAGAATATTCGATAAGCTTTCGAAGTCTCGCTGTAACCCATAAAGATACCCTTCTCTTCCATGGGTTCCAGCTTCGTCCTCTGCTCCTTGGGGATATAAGAATATGTGATACATCCAAAGATACGAAGATGTGCCACATGATGCTTCTCTCCAGTGAAAGCCTCATCCGGAGTCATATTCCCCAATACTCTGTGATGACTCCTGTTCTGAAGATAAATAGTTGTATTGCAGGCCTCAGCCCACAAAAACAAAGGCAACCCCTGATCATGAATCATCGCTCTAGCAGCCCCAACAATAGCTTTGTTCTTCCTTTCAGACACCCCATTCAGTTGGGGGTTGTAAGGAACCATGAACTCTCTCCTAATGCCCTCATGTGCACAGAAGTTAGAAAACCCACCATCGGTGTACTCACCACCATTGTCTGACCTCAAGACCTGAATCTTCCTACCTGTCTGCTGTTCCACAAGAGATTTGAACTCTTTAAAGCGACAGAAGACCTCACCCTTGGTCTTCAAGAATATATCCAAGTCCTCCTAGAGTAGTCATCAATGAATATACATAATACTCATAACCACCCAAAGACACATGAGACATACAACCACTAACATCAGTATGAATCAAGTCTAGTATACCTGTAGATCTGTTGTAGCTCGTTGGGAATGGTAACTTGGTGTACTTGCCCAAAGCGCACCCTCTGCAAAGTTACAAACCTTATAATGCTCGACACTGAAATCAGGAACTCCAGTAGTGATCTCCCTCAGTAATCTCAAAGCTCCATGATGCATATGCGCCATCCTCTGATGCCATAGCTCGCACAAGTCTCTACTGTTGGTGGTACTAGTGTGAATGATACCAGATGTGCTACTCACCAATGCTCCTGCGGATTGAAAACTAAACTTGTATAGTTTCCCAGAGTGAACTCCAATCACTTTGGCCGAAGTGATGGAAGCTCCCTGGGACGCATCAATACCTGCCCTCCTGATAAAATGATGTCAAACCCCTTCTCCTCCAAAACAAACACTGAAATCAAGTTCTTCTTCATCCCCGAAACATACAAAACATCCATGAGCTTCAAAGGAGGTAACAACTCCCTCTCAAAGGTCACAGTCCCCACACCAACAACTCTCATAGTGTGATCATCTCCTAGTACAATCTCAATATCAAGTGCCCTCTCTACAAGCTCTGAAAAGAACTCCCATGCACCTGTCATATGGCGGGAAGCCCCGCTGTCTATGTACCACACATCGGATGGTGTACTCCTACTAGATGTATTAGTAATATATGCAAAGTCATGGTCAAATTGTGAAGCAAACTGCTCCACCTCTGCTGAAGCTGCAGTAACCTTCTTCCCCTTGTTCTTCCTCTCAGGACACGTCGCAGCATAGTGTCCCATCTTCTGACATGCCCAACATTTGACTTTGGACATATCCGTATCTTTCTTCTTCTTCTTCTCTTTTCCCTTAGCCCCATCTGATGAGGCGCCTTTCCTAGCCTTCCCCTTGTTCTTCCCCCTAGCTGTCAAGGCTACAAGCTCATCATCTACTATATTCACCCCACCACTGCCAATCTTCTATATCTCATGTTGCACACAATCATCTCAGAACATGTCCCAATTGGGAAGATTCTCCCTAGAGGTAACAGCATCTCCAAGACCTCCCAAGACTTAGGAAGTCCCACTACAACTATCCCGACTAACTTTGTGGGTGCAACTGCCTCAGCAATAGCAGCCAAATCATCACTTACCTGTTTGACCCTGCCGAGATAATGAACTACACTTTCAGCCTTTGTCATCCTAATGTTCTTCAATTTATCTTTGAGTACCACCTTCCTACTCTCATTGGTACTCTGACAAAGAGTGGTTAGAGTTGTCCACATCTTATATGCACATGTGTTTCCTCCCACCTAAGGAACCATATGATCATTCAGATTGTCCATCAAAAACCTTGTTGCCTTTGCATTATTTTTTGTGAATTCAGCAAGTTCATTTGCACCAGTAGGAGGTACAACCACTTACCACAATGTCTCAAATTATTGCCTACTCAAACACTGTCTAAATTCTGTCATTCCAAACAGCATAGTTGGATATACCATCCAGTATGTCCTCTATCCTTAAGAACATGGCCATGACTGCTGTCCAAAATTTACAAAACCAAGAAAATGGAGAAATGAACTTTCAGTTTGTGTGAAATTTCACCTTGTTGTCCCAAAAGTTCAGTTTGTTGTCCAAACTGAGTTTGCTGTCCAAAAATTCAATTTGTTGTCCAAACCACTGTTTGTTGTCCCAAACTACTATTTGTTGTTAAAACTGCAATTTTCGACTTGTAGCTCTGATACCATATTAAAATTTGATGACTAAAAAAAAGTTTCCTGCAATCCCAACCCGGTTTAATTTCACCTTATCACTCCCATTCAGTTAAATGCCCTTTCCCATAAACTTACATTCAACATGTAGAATTCTGGAAATGAAATTTTCAGATTAAAACACATCGGACTGTCAACACATGCTGAAAATAAATATGGACATAACCAGACCAGCAACACACACAAAAATACACAGATTTTTGGTCAACTTAGACCTAGGCAAAACCCCTTCAATCTTCTCCGGGAAAAACCTGTTAGAGAGCTCTTCAAATTTATTTATCTTTCAAGTTCAGGAAAAATACATTTGCAGACAAAACAAAACAGCAAAATACAACTTATCTCTTCAGCCCAAAACTCCTTGAAAACCGTGCCCACTTGTAGCTGAAAATATGTACTATATGAATACGAATGTACGAATTGTACTGTATGGATTTCCGTACCACTATACGGAATTTTTTTTTAAATCAAAAACTTCTCTTGAATGGCGTGCAGCCCACATCATTCAATGTTGTTCGTATTGTACCTTATGTTGTCTTCTATGCCTTGATTTCCATGCCCAGCTTTGCCCAGAAATCACTCCTTCAGCTTGCTGCAACAAATTTTTCCTTCAAAACTTTTCTCCAACTCTCAGCTTATGAAGAATGATTGCAGTCTCTCTTTTCTTTTCCCCCTTTTGTTTACTTAAATGACTTTTGGGCAACCTTGAGATCTAATGGCTCAGATTCATTTAGATCAAGGGATGAGAATAAATGTGCATTTAATTCTCACTTTCTATTTTTTACCACACCCATTAAATAAAGTACCCACATTGTACTCTATGTCTAAAGTCACTTTTCACTTTATAATTCAACATTGACTTTACCACTTATAAAGTCACTTTCACTTTATAAAGTCACACTTAGGAAAAGAAATATTTTGGACACTTTTCCCTAGGTAGAGAATAACCCATGGGAAACCACTTGTCCAAGGTACATTAAAAATCAACAACTGCAACAATTCAAACCACATGAACAGGAGGTCATGAAAATTTTCTACCTGGGGAGTCTAATGCAGGAGCATCAACCCTAGGAAAACTATTTTGTCTAGACCCAAAGGGGGTCATGAGATGTTCCAAAGAGGGATGGATTTTCCCTCAACAGTAATTTTGTATAAAAGTAGATATTAAGGAATTTTGATGTAATCCCAAGTGTCCTAAGCCCTAGCAAGAATCTAGGTGGTTAGGAATCTAATAAGCTAGCACTTTTGGGACAAGTGGCCCATTATAACATTAGCAAGTAATGGGCTGAGGTGTTAGGTAGTTTTGGATAGATGTCCAATTACTCTTTGTTATGTTAGGACATTTCCCAACCAATGGGAAATATTAAATGTATGTAGATATAGAGTAGTGGCAGGCGAGGGGACTTGGTCTAATATGGTCTAGTTTTGAGAGTTTGTGGCTATAAGACGCAGTTGGTAGAGATCTAGTGAGTGTCAATAAGGAACAGATCAAGGATTAAGGAGCATTGAATGAATTTTGAATTTTGAGTTGTGTCTTGTAAAAATCTTGTGTGTGATTTGATGTCCTTGATAACCACCTAGATGCTCTGCGTCAACGCCCTGTGGGTGGATTCATTGTTATCAAGAAGAGAACAATTGAGTTGTGATGAAGTCACGTTTATGAAACAGTCCTCTATTATTACCAATATAGTGTCTTTATTGAACTTACCTATGGTAAGAGTCGAGAATAATAAAGATTTCTGTCAATTAAGGGGAAGTGCGTTGTCGGTCCTGTCTTAGAGAATCCAACCAAAACCATAAAGCATAGCCAAAATCGGGATTAGAAAAGTGTCTCCATGTTGGATCGAATTCAAGGAGGCGTAATGATCAGGGGAGTGATCCAAGGGAGACTTATTGGAGTCTGCATGGAGAGGGGCGTTGATAGCAAATTGGACTCTACGTGTCAGGGACTACCAAAGCCGAGTTGAAGATCGTCATGTATCGATCATGGAAATTGTATGTAGTTGAAGGGTTTGTTGAGAATCGCTCAATTCAACGACAATGAGACCCTATGAAGATTAAGAGTTGGTTTGTTTAATTGCATGTTGGCATGATCTCGACACCAGGACAAAGCAACAAGAGGGGAAGGCCTTGTGGAATAACGAGGTCCCGTTGAAACCAAGCTTCGACATTACAGGTGAGAGAGGATCATCGATCCTAATCAACAATGAAGAACGAGTAAGGCTCCAACACACGATTGTGGTTGTCAGGACCCTAGGCCAATCACAAAGCATAGGGCTCTGGAGTGCAATCAGTTGAAGCCTTGACCTCGCACCCTATTGTCGCTCAAATTATATAGGCATAGCGACAACAGCTCAGGTCGGGCGCTGCCACCCTGATCCCCAACATCTTTGTTTTAGTTGTCTCCCAACAACAGGCTATGGGGGATAGACCCTATCGAAATGAAATGATGAAGGACAAGTTGGGAACCAACTAGTCCGGGAGACATAATTAAGTGGCCTAGCACTTGGTTAAATCTAGCAAGATTTTAAGGATGAAATTGAATTTATATATTTGAGACCAGTGCCTAATGGAATCAATACTCTTGCTTTATAAAAATTAAGACCAAGTACTGGATGGACAATTGTTGTTTTGATGCTTCACTAACCTAAATGAAATTCAAATCCTAAATCCTAGATGTGATGCATAGATCTTAGTTATTTTTAATTAAATGCCTAAAAATAAATTTGACATTCCCTTAACTATTTTGAAGTTGGGCTCCAAGGTAAGTTGTGGGAAGGAGGCCAACAAGAAGCAAGCAAGGGCTTTGATTAACGATACCTTCTGTTAGGCTCCTATCACTCGGTGCCTCCGGTGCTACAGAGACTGTGGCTCTGACAACTACAAGGTCACCGTGTTAACCACCGAAGAGTTACCAAAACCCCTCAAGCTAAATGAGAAGGATTGCCCTAGAAATCTATCAACAAAGCTTATGCTTGGAGGTAAATTTTTAGATGCAAGACTAGCTTAAGATGATGTGCAAGGTGAAATGAGTGAATGATTCTTACGGTGAGATTATTAATGTTTTAAGTACTTTAATTGTGGTCAGTGTTGTTAAAATCGCGATAATATCGCAATATTATCGCTTTATCGCGATTTTTTCCCGTTGTCGATATTATCACAAGTAATACTCGCGAAATCTTTTTTATACACTATTTTTTCCAATTTTATCGCAGATTGTCGGGGCAACTAAGTTTTATAATGAAATTTTCAATTTTTTGGCATTTCATTTGCACAGTTAGCCGCGCAGAGGGCAGATGAGCGTTGGAGAGGGCTTGGAGATATTGCTTGGAGAGGGTTTGGAGATTTTTCAAGTGTGTAGAGGAGAAAATCAAGAGGAGGATACCGATTATCTCCATAGAAACGGTATGGGGACCAATTTTTTTTTGTTTTCATTGTTTTTAAACATTGTTTTTGTATTTTTTCATTGCTTTTGGTTGGGTAACTCGGTATGGGCACCAATTTTTTTTTGTTTTCATTGTTTTTAAACATTGTTTTTGTTTTTTTCATTGTTTTTAGTTGGGTAACTTGGGTTTGGAATGGGGCTTATGAAATTTGCCCAATGTAAATTTTTTTTTGTTTTTTTGGTTGGGTTTGGATTCTGGAATGGGGTGTTTGATGTATTGTTTTACTTTTTTTAGTTTTTTTTGTTGGATTTGGATTCTGGAATGGGGTTTCTTAAAACGTATGTAATTTTTTTTAGTTTTTGTACAATGTACAAATTAAAATACTAATTGTAAGTTTGTAACTTGTAAATACTAAATTATAATCCTTATTTTCACATAGGTTCACAACTTCATCAAAACACCATTCAAGTTTTCAACTTCAAAGTTCAAAAACAAACATGCCAAGAAAATTGGACCCTTTCTGGGAATTTGGTGAACCTAAAGCTCCGAATGATAGACTAAACTTGACTTACAAGTTGTGTGGCCACCCTATGTCCGAGGGGGTGTACAGATTGAAGTATTACCTTGCACAAATCGTTGGATTTGATGTGGGGCCTTGCACAAATACAAATCCTGAACTCATCTGAAGAGCCATGAAAGCATTGGAAATTTTAGACCAAAACAGAGAAGCCAAAGAAGAAATGAAGAGGTAGCTAAAAAAGTCAGCTGAAGCAAGTGGCACTGGTTCTACTACAACATCAACCAATCTGGTAGCTGCCACATCATTTTTTGTTCCTCGAACCACACCTGGTTCACAGCCATCTATCAGTTCAATGCTAAAAAAAACTGAGAAAGAATAAGCTGACAAGTTGCTGGCAAAATTTCTCTTCTGGAGTGATATTCCTTTCAGCATTGTAAGGAATAATCCATTTTTCCACCCTGTTGTTGATGCTATTGCAAGTGTTGGCCCAGGGTACAAAACCCCTTCTTATCATGATTTCAGAGGCCGGATTCTTCAAAATGAAAAGCTTGACTGCACCCAAAGATTGGAGAATTTTAGGGCATCATGGACACAAACAGGATGCACTATTATGTCAGATGGTTGGACTGACCAAAAGGGGAGAACTCTTATAAACTTCTTGGTTAGTTGTCCCAAGGGGACTATGTTTATCAAATCTATTGATGCATCTGCACAAATCAAAGATGCAAGAACTTTATATGATTTGCTAGATGTGTTTATTTTGGAGGTGGGTGCAGAGAATGTTGTCCAAGTCATAACGATCAATGTTGCACATTATGTTGTTGTTGGCAGGATGCTTATGGACAGGCATCCAACTTTATTTTGGACACCTTGTGCTGCACATTGTATTGATTTGATGTTGGAGGACATAGGGAAAATTCCCTTTGTGAAAGATATTGTTGATTCATCCAAAAACATTACAAAATTTATATATAACCATATATTTGTGCTTAGCTTGATGAGAAAATTCACCAACAACAAAGAGTTGGTGCGCCCCGCCATTACACAGTTTGCCACTAGTTTCATATCTCTTCAATTCCTCTTGAATTCTATGTGGGATGTGAAGAGAATGTTTCTTTCAGAGGAGTGGTGTGCTTTGCCAATGAGCCACAAACCAGAGGGAGAGGCTGTATGCAGACTAGTTTCATACCAGGAAGACCTCTGGGTGGGAGTGCAGGAGGTGTGCGTCGTTACTGAACCTTTGGTAAAGGTTCTTCGGTTGGTTGATGGTGAGAAGCCCGCAATGGGCTATTTGTACGAGGCCATGGACAGGGCCAAAGAAGCCATTCGGGCCTACTATGATGATAAGGGAGATGATGGGTTTCAGAGACAACTCCTCCTATGGGGAGTGATTGATGAGTGATGGAACAACACACTCCATCGTCCCATTCATGCTGCTGGGCTTTTCCTGAACCCCGCATTTTCTTACGCATGTGGGTTTGTATTTGATGTTGGGATCATGGATGGATTCTTATCCTGTGTCTAGAAGATGGTGCGATCTCCAGTAGAACGTATAGAGATCTCTAAAGAAATTGAGACATATAAGATGGCAGGTGGCACATTTGGCTTTGAGATGGCTGTCACTGATAGGACGATTAAAATGCCGGGTATTTTTTAGTTTGTAACTTTGTTTCAAATTTCACTATTTCTTCAAATTTTATTTGTAATTTTGTTGTAGATGCATGGTGGAGAATGTATGGTGGCAGGGTACCCCTTTCTGCAAAAGCTTGTCATTCGCATATTCAGCCAAACATGTAGCTCCTGAGGATGTGAGCGCAACTGGAGTGTATTTGAAAAAATACACAACAAAAAGCGCAACAGGTTAACACTTAAACATGTAAAATATTGCAAATTTCCAAATAAATTTTTGAATTCATTAAACAATATTTTTTTTATAATTATTAATTATTATTTCATGATCAGATGATCTTTGTACAGGTTGGAGTCCCAGCGACTTAATGACATGGTCTACGTCTACTACAATCTTCGATTATGGGTGAGGCAACTTAAGAGGACACCTGATGTGGAGGCCATCTCATTGGATGGGATTGACACCACTGCTGCATGGAGGGTGAGGCCAAGAGGCCTCTCATGGAGTCTGCTGATGATTGGTTAGTGCAAAATGTAGTGGAGGGGGAGGAGGAAGAGGAGGTGACACCACCTGCTCGGGCTACCCCTACCACCAGTAAAGGACATGGTCTACCTCCTATAGCTCCTACTTCTAGTTCTTCAGCTTCAAGAGCACGGCAGACTCCACTGCCAACTCCACCAGTACCAGCGTCTACATCTAGAGGGAAAGAGAAAGTCGTGGCATTTTCTCGCAAGAGGGGCAAAGGAAATCAATAGGATTAGACTTTAGTTATTTTCTTCATTTTATTGTATATGACATTATGACATGATGAGATACATTATTATATTTTTTGTTGATATTTTAAGGCTGAGTTGGGACTCAGGAGTCAGGACTTACTATTCAGGACATGATTCAATGTTATGTGTGATTTTAGCACAAGAAATGATATTAAACATCTTATATATTAGTTCTTTTATCATATTTATGTGTCAATGTATTTATTTTATGTTGTTGATGGTTTAGATATTAAAAAATTTGAAAAAATAAAAATAAAAAAATGAATATTTTTGTACCAAACAATTTTTCCCGATTATTTCCCGATAATTACGATTTTTTCCTCGCACCAATATTATCACGATAATGATTAATGCAACATTGATTGTGGTTAATCTTGAGTTATATTGACAAGTACTTGTTAACTATATTCAAGAGACAATCTCAACCATAAGAATAAATACCAAAGTGTCAACAAGAGATGTCCACAAGATATAATGAAGATAGCATCTACTCAATTAACCTCATAGAAAGTTCACCAATATAAGGGATATTAACCAATGAACCAAGAGAATTGATAGAGTGCTAGAGATAAATCTAATGCTCTTCCAATGACTTACCCAACTTTAAACAAGAATCATAAGACCATGAAAAATTAGAGCACTTGCTTGCTTAGATATTTAACCAATGAGATTATTGCAAATATTCTTCAACAATTGTATTCACTAATCTCCAAGTTGAACTTTAGATGCCAAAAGTTGATTGCTAATTAGCCAAGATCCACAATATGTTTTAATCAAATGGCAATTAAGGAAACTAGACCACTTAACAATTATCCAATCAAAAAATGATATGCCAATGACAATTATCCCAAAAGAAGCAATTAGATTTGAAAATGCTCTTAGTCTACTTCAACACAAGCTACCACGGATCAATTAGGTACTTCCAAGATATGACAATATAGTCAATGCTGTCAAGTAAAAGAGAATAAGAAGATCCAATTTGATACTAGATTTAGCAAGTTCCTTAAAGCCTAAGTGCCAATGTAAGTCTATCCTTCAATAAGATGTATTTGCAATGAAGCAAGAGAGTTATACCAAGTCTATTGTATCAAATATTCAACAAGACATTTATTATCCAATGCTAACAACGTTATGAGCAAGTGAAAACACTAAAAGCAATGTATTCAGACACAAATGAGTAACTTTAGGACAGCAGTAAACTATTTGTGTTTCAGTGAATTTCTTATGATGCAAAAAAGATTTAATGAGGGACAAAACAGTCTTATAACCCTTATTTCCCTTTGCTTTCAATATAGTGCTTAAGGAGAGAACCAATAGTGGAAAGAATTTATGCAACTCATATATTTCAGACCTTTGATTCAGAGTTGACAGTAACTAAAACTTATGTTTTAATCCAAACAAATAATGTCCAAATGTGCTAAAGTGTCTCATCAATGCACAAGATAGCTTGCAAGTTTATTTTATGCAACTTAGATGGACTCTTTGCCACTGTTATGAAGTATTTACCTTGCTGTAAGTAAACAGTGAGTAAGGAAAAAGTTTAGGAAACAAAACCCTGAGGCCCAACGCCTAGAATGAGGCTAGAGGCTTGCCCACAAGTCCTCCAAGGCTCAAGACACCTGCAGGCTGCAACAACTATAAATTATCCAAAAACTTATTGCAAACAAATAAATTAATAGCTCAGAAAATTATATGACTGCCCAGTGGCCTAGGAGAGGCAAAGATGAGGGCAATAAGGCCCAATTAGGCCCACGGCAAGGTTTGGCCAAGCCTGCGTTCAAGGGTGGAAGACCTTAAAGGCCACAACAGTGAAGGTTAAGGGCTAACAGCAGGGAATGAAAGGGCAGAGGAGAGTTTGGAAGGGCTGCGGTGAGGAAATGATGGCCTTAGAGGCCACTGCAGGCTGGTAAAAGGGTAGCGGAAGCCTTTTGGAGGCTGCAGCAGGCAAAGGGAGGACTGTTGTGAGGCAGCGGAAGGATGGAGGGCTGCTGGCTGGTTTGGAGGGTAGATAAGGCCATGCTAGGCCTAAAACCTTTAAAAAATATCACTGAAACCCCTGCAAAAAATTATGATTTGCTTCAGATTCATAAGATCACCAAAAATTCACCACAACATGTCACAACAAGGCAAGCGGCTTCCTTTCTTCCTTGGACATTGCGCTTGGAGGGGAAATAGATGGTGGATCTTGCCTAACTAGGCCTACATCCACCTCTAGAAACCCTCTTGAAAATCTCTAAGGGCTGAAACCCTCAAAAAAGTTTCAGATCTAGCTTGCATCTCACCTACAAAAATAAAACTACAAAAGCCCAAATCCCCAATATGTACAAGAATTTAAAATAAGTCCCAGAACCCCAGCTGCACACAAAGGTTAGAAAATAAAATTATTTACAAAATTTTATTTTACAATATTCACAATGATTTATGGCTCTTATGAGGAGTCTATCATTATTTGCAGAATTTAATTGGAGATATAGGAGTAAAATAAGAGTTTTTAGTTTGGAGCCATGGCCAAGGTCTCTGCAAAAACAATCGTCAGATTAACCTTGAAATTTAACAAAGTGGGCTCTTAAACTTTCTTGTCTTGGGAGTTCGCTGCTCCAACCGAAGACTTCCCCTCACACCCAAGATCTGAATCCTTGAGATCTCTACACACTTAAGTTCAAGTTATTAGATCAATAGGGGCTAGATAAACACCATAACCTCAAGATCTAGAGATACCTGCTAGATCAATCAAGTTATAATGTCTGTCTAAACCCAGTAACTAATGCAAAATACCTGTGCAAATAGTTAATCCACTCAATCGCTAAAGAAGAAATAACTCATAAAATATAATTCAAAATTTATCACAATAAGCATAAGAGAAACACCACCATAAATAAACCTCAAAGTCTACTTTATTATTTCCAGAAAAAATTTATAGCAAACTTCTTCGAAATTTTTCAGTATCTTGAGAAGCAAATAGCTTCTAATTTATAGATAAATCCTCCAAGTGGAAAATAACAACTAGTTGGCTTGATCCCCGTCAAAATAATCTTGACCGTTGATAAATGTTTGAACATCTTTTAATCTCCAGCGTCGAAAATCTTTATTTTTTGAGGAATTTTCGAATTTCTCATTTAACCCATTTTTTATTAGCTCAAAAATAATTACTTTGAGCTAATTTCCTCAAAAAATTGACTTTGACTTAACCACCTGTTGTAGCCGCTGCAACAACCCTCCAAAATTCCTGATTTTTCAAAATTTTGGAGCCTTTGTACCATATCCATGACTATTTCCTATTTTTGAGACCTCATCAATCGACCAAAGCTCCTCTAATCCTGTCACAAGCCTAACTCTCGGAGACTCGAAGGATTATTTTTCTGCCCAAGTCGCAAGTCGCATCAAATCAACTCCCATGAGCCTAAAAGTTGCGACCATGCGACCTACTTCAGTTTTTGGCTAAGTCGGTAAGTCGCAAGGAAGATTTTACAACCTATAACCCTCTTGCGACTTTGCGACCTCGCTAGGTCACAAGGTCGCAAACCTCTCGAAACAAAGACCTTGCGACCCATACGACCATGCGACTTCGCGGCCTCCTTAGTCGCATCAGTCACATAGGTCGCGAGGTTGCAAAGGCAGAAGAGCATCCTAGTGCGACCTTGCAACCCCTGCACATGCAAGCATTTTTATAAATATTTGAACATTGTCGGTCATTTGAACAAGTTATTTTGGTCGCTCACAGGACGAAGTTGCTCAGTGACTTAAAGGAAGCGCGTACCCCGCCAACTAAGTGACCATTCCACTTCCCAGTTATCATTACCTCATGCCATTTGGCCCATTCTTCTGCTCTGACCCTGCATATTCCAGATCTGGGGGGGTTTATCCAAGTCAATGGCTCAGTTTGCCCAGAAACCTTTGGCCATTTTATTTGCTCTCCCAAGAGCATTTTTGCCCCATCACTCAGCCCCATATTCTTCCCAAGCAAGCTTTCCCCCCTCATGGATCAAGTCACCCAGTCCAGGGGGTACCCAAGGACTCATTATGAGCCTCATTCCCTTCGTCGAACCTCCCTAAGGAATAGGGGACATGGCCAAAAGCCGTGATAGGTGCCTACGACCCTGTGACCCTTGCATCCTATCCATGATTGCGACCATGCGACCCTTGCGACTCATGTGACCCTGCCTATTCTATGCAACGAGGAGTAGTGGCCTGTAGAGGAGCATGGAGATGCATTGTGGTATACCACAGCATGCCAGTTTACACTGTGGGGTAGGAGGAGTGACTTGCATCGCAATGAGGACGTGCAAGGAGTGATAGGTGCAGTGACACAGGCAAGACACAAGATGGTATAGCCGTAATTTGGGGTATCCAGTGGTGTACAAGGACAAGTTGTGGCGTACAGTGGCATGTCGAGGAGTGCAGTGGTACTTGGTGGTATGCAGTGACACATGATGTGGCGTTGTTGGCTTGATGGCCCTTGACCCAGGCTCAGCGTTAAGTAGCCAAGCAAATCCCTACACTACTGGCCACTTCAGCATCAATCTGCGGAGTGTGGGTTGAAGTCTCACCCAAAGAAGTATGGGGGGATGCAGGAACCAAGTTTCCACACCCTAAGATGGTCGTGAGGTCGTTTTATACCCTAACCCTTCCTTCGCGCAGACCGATAAGCCCTTTAGGGCTTATCAAAGTATTTCTCTTATTCGTCCTTGAAGCCTCCGCGAAAGTCTCTGATCGTCTTTCACAGACCCCAAATAGATAGATCAGGCACTTACGCACCTCTGTAATTACTCTTACTTCTGTACAGGGGTTCATTTCGGGCGGCTCTTTCGTACAGGGGTTAACCTCCCGATGAGGGTGGTTTTCTCTCTCCTTAGCCTAGACATGTGGCAGCCATAGTATGGGATCGAGCGGAGCCCAGCCCAAACCACTTACCGCCTTTGCTCCTCACGAAATCCTGCCTGTTTTGTGATTTCCCTTTATATTCAAAAATACATTAAAACTTTGCAAAATGCCGCAAAACAGCCCATATCGGACTTGAAACAATTTATATATTTTCATTCACAAACCCGTTCGGGTCCGATTTTCATCATATCGGTGCTTCCCTTCATATTTCGATTATTAAACAAAATACGCAAAATACATAGAAATCTACAGTTTGACGGATCTCAAATTTGATGGAATATCGTTTTATAGCTCTATCGGGTCTGGCTATCGCATCGCGCATATATATATATATATATAGCCCGACTCCTTGTGTAGCTCCGATTGCGATATCGCGATTCAATTTGGGTCGTCGATTTGTGCGCTTGATCAACAGTCCTCATTGACCCCGCTGGTCACAGTCGGATATACCATGTGGTCTCCGCCGATAGCCTCCCGTTGCCACCGCCGATTGCGATTCGCCAATCGGATCTGGACCGTTGATCGGCCAGATCCGACAGCTCCGATTCAAAGTTGCTTTGATCGCCAATAAGCCTGTTTTTCAATGTTTTCTCTATGTTTTTGCCTCCCGATAGTGTTATCCGCCTTCTTTAAAGATTTTTCTTAGGTGACAGTTTTGAATGCTTAGAAGATTTTGAAAGGGTTTTCTAGGATCCATTTGGATCACCCAGGTCCCCTATTATCCCTTTCAGATCTGAAAACTTCATGGGAAACAGATCCTGATATTCACGGAGTAGTTCGGCAACCTTATCTACTGTCACGCCGTCCCAGTAGTCCGCAATCTTTGCAAACTTCGGCTCTGCCTCCGTGCCAATGTTCACCTGTTTGGTTTTGAGCGGCTCGATTATGTCTGGGCTCTCTAGTTGTTGTCCTTCAACTTCGCAATGACCTTCAGTCTCTGGAATATTAATCTTCCTCGAGTCTTCATCTTCTTCTTCTGCTGTTACATTATAGCACTCCAGCGCGTGGCTCAGCTGGGTAGTCCAATCAGGTTGAATCAAATCTAGAGGATCCTGTGGTATCCTGAAAATCGTTACCTTAACCTCCTGCAATGCTTCATCAATACTTTCAAACCCATCCTCAAAGTTGAACATCATCAAAAATCCTTGGCACAAAACATCCCATTCTTCAGTGCCATGGCGGAGTTCCATCTCCAAGTACCAATTCATCGGTATAACATCCAAGGTATGACAAAACAAATGGACCCACTCCGGCTAAGGCTTCGCTCCATACACTTCATTCCATTTGGCCAAATGGTCGCGTGGATCATTTCACCCATCATATTTTTCTGTTAGTCGTACCTGTTGGCGACCAAACCGCACTCTCATCATTTTTTTGTATACGCGCCAATCATCAAAATTGTCCTTGTGAGTGCCCCACCATCTCGCAGGTGTAACGCGCAGCGCCCAGTCCAAGGCCTGGAAGCGATGTTTCTCTGGCACTTCTCTCTCAAATGCATCCAAAAAGTGATCAACATCAGTTAAACCATCATAGTAAGGCAGATTTCTTACCTCTGATGATACACAGTGCAACGACTTGGTCATCATATTACAGCACAGTGTAGATACTTCATGCAGTTGATTATGCCGGTGCTCCAGTTCTTCATCTGAATCTGATGTGCAGGAACTTTCGCAGTCCCATGCAATACGTCCATCTGCTCTCGCATTCACCCAATCCTAATCTCGTGTTGTTATCTTGTAAATCTAGTCCAAATCGTCATTACTTTCATAGTCGCGGACTAGTTCAGTATAGCACGGTCCTTATGCAGGGTCCAGTGGCACCACTACAGGGAGCGATTTCTCCTCAAATATCATCTTTCGCTTCTTCAGATTGATTACCCCATTCATGTCAGTGGCCCAATCGATCCCAAGGAGCGCGGGGTAGGGATTGTTGTCATCCACAATCTCTATCACTTCAAAATCAACTAGTGCGCTCGCGCCTTCAATATCAACTGTTACCCCCTGCAACCTCCCCATTGGAATGATTTTATGTTGATTCGCCATCCTTAACTGAATCGGCGACCACTATAGCACAGGTCTCCCCATTTGTTGGCAACGGAACCATTTTTTGGCTTGATGGGCCCTGGCCCAAGTTCAGCATTAAGTAGCCAAGCAAATCCCTACACTATTGAACCTTTCAGCATCAATCCGCAAAGCGCGGGCTAAAGTCTCACCCAAAGCAGTATGGGGGGATGCAGGAACCAAGTTTCCGCACCCTAAGATGGTCATGATGTCATTAGTCATGATGTCGTTTTATACCCTAACCCTATCTTCGTGCAAACCGATTAGCCCTTTAGGGCTTTATCAAAGTATTTCTCTTATTCATCCATGAAGCCTCCGTGAAAGTCTCTGATCATCCTTCACAGACCCCAAATAGATAGATCAGGCACTTACGTGCCTCTATAATTACTCTTACTTCTGTATTTACTCAAATTCGCTTAATAAATTGGTTAACTTTAACATGCTTTACAGTTATCTTCGCATAAACAGATATTCTTGCGTTCATATGACAATAAAATACATAGATTCGCACATCAATATAGCATTAATTCATGACCCCAATATTCAACATAACATAATCGCAACATCATAACAGAGGTAAAATAACGCATACACAGATAATTCGAGAATATAGAAAGCAGTCTTCCAGATTAATCACATTGAAAGGAGACCCAATCCTTTCAATGTGAGTAATCCGAAAGACTGCTCTCTAAATTATGGATCACAAAAGTCTTAGATCTAACACAATTCCAGAATACTTCCCTTTATTGATAATTCAGATTTCCAGTACAGACTCTAACTACCCTGCACACACAACTGCAGGGGTCCGCGCACTCAGTTGCAGACTTCTACCCTAGGCCTCTGCGCACTCAGTTGCAGAGCCTCTTCGTACGCTAAGACTCTTCGCTCTTAACTCTCACAGACCCATAAACTTACTCAAAACTCTACCAAAAACTTATCAACTCCCTTAGACTCTTCTGAGACTCCCTTTTTATACAATCCCATGGTCCGTGGACCAAGAGCCGATCTCATCAAGCCGACACAAACTATCTAAACTAAGACGGAAACTCTTTTTGACTGTTTACATCTTCGCGCTCAGCGACCACAAAATGTGGAGACTTTACATTCTTTACACAAAACTTGGGCTTTTAACCCCAAAATTGACCCCAGGGGACCCTTCTTAACAGGCGCAGAGGGCTTTTAGAGCATTGCCTCCAGGGAGACTTTAGGATAGGGATAGTAGGTGTACAACTTGACACAACTCACCTACAATTGATGAGGACATTGTTGAGCATCTGGGGACACCATGTCTAATGGAGGTAGGGGCTCTAGGTGGTTATCAGCAAAATCCGAGGCTGAGAGAGGGTTGTCCGTAGGATTACTCTTGAGCATTCCAGCAGACTCTTGATCATACTCTTTCGGACATACCCACCCATCATCCTCCAATGTTGCTTATAGTCGCAGAGGGTTTGGTTCTTGCCCTTTGACACTGTACATTTAGGCAACAGGGCATGGGAGGCTCACCCTAGGTAGTTGGATGAGACACCGCGTGTCATGGGCCGAGAGGAGACTCTCCAGTTGAGACACTTGGTAGGTGCACGAGTTGACGGTTACAAGTTTAGGGATCGCATGGTTGATTGTCGAGGTAGCATATGTTCCACCCCTAGGCTCAAACTTGGGGAGGTGACCGAGAGGGAGTTACATGGTGCTTTTTCAGCTGGACAGCTCGAGGCATTCGGTGAGCATGAGGTGCGGGGGACGATAGTCCTTATTGGCAGGATGATGCATAGGCTTTCGACAGTACCCAGGCACATCATCAAGAGTTGGGATAGCAGATCTCGCTATGTGATTTGGCAGGCACAGAGTAGCTGGATATTCACAGCACAGGTTCTTGATGCTCGGTGCCTACCTATTGGATACCTATAGAAGGCAGAGACAGGGCACAAAGGAGTCCCAACAGCTAGCAGCATATCACAGCAGCATGTAGAGAGGATTAGGTGTTGTGCACTCCAGTATGGTTATGGGATCCAATGGATTGGTGGGATACTCCACTCCTCAGTGAGCATGGTTCAAATAACAGGAAGATTGATTCATTCAAAAGCGGACACATGGGGGATCACTGAAGCCCTCACCATAGGACGGGGCAGATTGTTGCAGTCACTAGCACTGTTGAGTCGCTTTAGCAAGATTGGCCTAGCCTCAATCATCGCATAGATTATGGCCGAGAGTTATGGGAGAGAAGGCTATGGTACGAGCATGCTAAGTAGTCAATCATGACCATAGTGTCACAATTTCAGCAGGATAGGTTCCTTCTGCGATGGGCAGGGGGTTCTAGCAGAACAAGGCTGAGCAGTTCAGCAACCCGTAGAGGTGAGTTGGTTTCTATAGGGGAGGGTCATCGATATCTTCCATTCGGTTTTAGAGATTCGTTGATGGTGTGGGGAACTTCACCAGTGTGGCAAGGTGATCGAAAGGAGGAGATTAGCGGAGGCCCGGGTAGACGAGGGTTCAAACCCACCAAGATTGAGTTGCATCTTCAGGAGTTTACTCTTGTATTGCACGAGATGGACTACTTAGGAGGGGAAATTTCATGGGGAGTTGGGCAGAGTCCTACATTATCATGATGCTCTACCTATTGCTAGTATGCAGAGGGCTTCTGGTACCTGTATCTGGTTGGATAGTGAGTGGAGCAAGGTGTGCTTCACATTGATTAGGATGGCTTGGGATCCTGGTATCGAGGGATTCCGTCATGTCGGGACAGTGTTGAGATTGGGGACGACTCAATGGTACATTTGGGACCCTGGTATTAATGGTGGTTATAGTGTGATCAACAGTCAGAGAGGGCACTTGTTCAAGCATTGCTTGAGGCCAAGCAATTTTTGGCGGGGAGGACAATAATGTCCCTTCCTAAATTATTTTGGAACGAGATTTATTTTTAAATTTTGGGGGCCCATTTGATTTTTGACAGAAGACTTAGGAGTTAGAGGTAAGTTAATTTTATATTATTTTGTTTTGTTAATAATATGTGGAGACCACCCACATAAGAGATACACATTCCCTAAGCCAATGATTCGAAATGCATGAGAGGGAAAAAAAGGCAGGAAGAAAGGCTCCACGAAAATTATAAAAGGAAGGAAACACACTTCATTTGGCATTCTTGGCTTCGAATTTGATTTTGTTGCTTTAGTTGTTTAGCTAGGTCACTTGTTGTTTAGAAAGAGTTTCCAAGCGGAGAACTCACTCTTTCTTCGGGGGACTTCGAGTGCCACCCTAGAGAGGTTCATCCATTATCATCTAGAGGAGATTTTTGGAGAGATTTCCAGCATTTGTATTCAGTTCGCCCCAAGCAGTGCATATTTTTGGAGGACACCGTAGTGTATCTAGTGTGGCCATTGCAACATTCTACTTGAGGGCTATTGCTTGCAAGGAGAAATAAGGGAAGTATTGGTGAATTTGATTGCTACCTTTCCAGAGTGTTTGAGAAGGATTTTGATGGTGTGTTGGCAGGCAGTGTGCTTCAGCAGATTTGGAGGGTGTAGGGCCTTTTGGAGGTCGATTTTGGAAGGTCAAAACCAAGCCAAACCATTTCTAGGTTTTTCTGGGTTTTTCACAAGGACCCCAGATATAAATTTGCATAATTTTTTGAGCACCAGATGTGGGGTTTTTAGTCGTGTCTTTGCAGCAGACAATGCGGAATCATTGGGGATTGCGCAGTGCCTTTATGGGGGTCGATTTTGGAAGGTCAAAACCAGGCCAAAACATTTCTGGGTTTTTTGTGTTTTTTTGGGTTTTTTTGGGTTCCTGACGAGGCTGAAGATGAAGTGTTGACCTTACCATGCTCACCTTTGATCAGGTCAATTTCAAGATCATGCAGGAAAGAAGGAAGTATTATGCTAGGAACCCTGCAAACCCTGTGTCTATAACCACAAAGAAGGAGATTGTCCTAGATACGACAGTTAATCCAAAGATGATCGCCTCAGTCGAGACCGCTTTGTGACCGCGACTGAGCTAAATATTGGCAGGATGAGCAAGCAAATCGTAGAACTCCAAAACAAGCTCTACGCACTAGAGCAAAGGGCCGCAAGAGCAAAAGAAGACAAAAGGAAGATGGAAGAAGAGAACACAACACTCTGCTTGATTCACTCCAGCATGAAGGAGTTACAGGCTGCAATCAAGGATGAAGTTGAAACACTGAGGGGAGCCATGGCAATGATTTATGAGGAGATGTCAAAACTGCACCATACTATGGCCCCAATCCTGGCCATACATATCAACACAAAAGAAAAGTCCTCTATGCTAAAAGAGGTCGTTACAGCTCTGGAATCCTGGATAACATTCATGAGTGGACAACCAAGTATCCAGATGCATTTGCGGTTCTCCCAAGAAAAGATTGGATCATTACATAGAACGATAAAGTCCAGCTTCGCATTAAGATCCAATCACGAGACAAGTTAGCCATAGACGTGGAGAAAGTTCTTGCTTCCTATAGACATCTTCTAAGTGGTTTGGAGTCAGTGATTAAGAACCATGGAGTTCCTTCTATTGGGGCAGTTGGGCAAGTGATGAAGCAGGAGGACATCTTACAAGAGGTTCAAACATTTATTGACACCTAGAGGCAAGCTTCCAACTCAGATGATTTGCAACTTACAAAGGAAAACATCAATCGATATGTAGTGGAACCAGTGAGGATGTAGACAAAGTTGATGACTCTTACCAATCAGATCAATGTCAAAAGAAGCACCCTCATCCCGGACGCCCTCAAATGCCTGCATAGGCATGACGAGGATCAGCCAAAGATAGCTCCTATAGTTGTCGAATACAAGCTCTAACACTTACCTCGTGGAGCATCTACACTTAGATGTTCCAGAATTGTCCATTGTTAGATTGATAGGATAGAATTTACTTATTTTGTTGAGAATAGCAAGATAGGGTAGAGTAGAGCAAAATAGGAATTCGAAGAGTCATGAGGAAGTCTAAAGGTCATGAGGAAGTCCAAGACTCAATGGTAGACCAAAAGCCACCCTCTTTTCTATAAATACACCCTCGTGGCATATTGTAAAGAGGCTTTTAGCTTTGGACTTATTTCGGTACATATTGTTTTGAGAACTTGTGCTCTTCTAAGAAATGCAAGGAATAATAGTTGTTTTCCACTGTTGGATTGGATGAACGCTTTGTATTGTGATGCCATGAATATTATTAGCTCGATGAATCGGAGGTTCCTATGAGATTTGGTGTATGGTCTCCTGGTGTATCTTCATGTGCTATGAGTTTCCTTTGAAACACATGGATGGTATATGATACGCTAACCCAGTGCTTATGTTGATAAACTGCTTTATTGATATTGGCATGATACTATTGTAGATTGTGCACTCACTTGTGTTTGTTAATGCTTGACCATCTTGAACCCATTCTTGGTTGTTAATTTTATCCTCTAGATATGCGTGGTCTTATTTGAAGTTTTGCTAACGATGCTTTACTTAAGAGTCATGCTTTGAAGTTCTAATATTGCTATTTATGCCATTTGTTTTATGGAGCATTCATCAGTTACTCACTTGTGCTTCTTGAATTATATACGTTCCGTTTAGTCGATATTCCCTTTCTCGTCGGAAGCAAACTTCAACCAACTGTACGGCAGTTGGGCATACATCCTATACGGGATCCCTAAACCAAACAGTGTAGAGTCTAGTTGGGATTCTGCACCAGGGAGATCCCCTAGCTGTTGGCGGTAAATTCCAGCCCATCAACACCACCAAAGCCCAAAGGTCCAATTTTTCTTGAAATTTCCAACATTCCATTGGTGGGGGGCCTCCAAATATTAATTTCTTTGATACCCACGAATTTTTCCACTTGGAGAATTTAATTTCTCTAGGATTTTAATTTTGACTCTAATTAATTAAATTTTTGGCTTAGGATTTTAATTTATTTTTTGCCAGAAAATTTAATTAATTGACACCTAAGGGAATTAATAATTTTTCCACCCTCTAATACTTTAGCCATGGTGTCTAAGTATGAAGGACCATGCACTAAAATATTTTTTACATAAGATAATTACGTTTCAACCCTCAAGGGGGAAACATTCGTTTGTTATAGACCCTCAATTTATAACCAATTCTGCGACTCAATATGATCTAGTAGACCAAGTAATTTGTAATAAAATAATCTAGCCAATTAGCTTAAATTATTCCCAAATCACTTTTACAAAAGACTCGACTAAAACACTAGGACTCACTTAAGACCTTGACGATAAATTCCACCCTAACTTTGGGGTGAGGCTGGAGGGAAAAACTTTGACGATCATTTGTGTTCAAAAACACAAATGAATTAGTGAGATGAAAAACCTCCTAGGATAAAAATCATCACCAAAATGATAGGCTTGCCTAGATTGTTACATAAATATATGGTCTTGTTATGATCATTTATATTACAATTTTGCAGAATGCATCTACAACTCTAACAAATTGACCACTGATGATGATGAATCCAGGATAATCTGAATGCTCGAACCTAATGGAATCCCTTTGTGAAAATGTGTACTGCTATAGGGTAGTTGACACGGAGTGGTCAACATTTAGCCCTACTTGGGGAAACGTTGCTTCGCTGAAGGAATGTGAGAATCCAAAATTTGTATCCAAGAAACACACAAGTTCATATAAGTAGTGTCCATCCAAATATAATCTAATAATCATCATATAACATCAAGTACTTGAAATAGAAGCTCTACTAACATGAAACGAAAATGTAATCTAAAGACAGAAATGAGAGTTTTATCTATGAAACAGAATATTGAAATGAAAACTACTATAGAAAGAAATGGCAAGGAGTAGGGTTCGAAATACAATATAGAGATGCCCCATGGCATCAAATGTCTTCAACATAGTGCATACTGAGCATCTTCCGACTTTTAGGCAGATCAATGGGTTGTTTCTCTGATGTGCCATGTGCAATTCTAAAGATTTTAGGACTCTGACCCATCTCAATGTTGTGTTGTATACGAGCATCAAGTTTATCAAGTTTCTTCCTTCTTTTCTGCTTTTTATGCTTGCTCTCGATAGGATGCGATGTTGATGTTGATGTTGATATGATCAGTGTGCAACATTCTATCTGATTTGGACAACGTTCATACGAAAAATTTGGAACGTCCAAGACTTTTGTGACCTGCTCTTCTTTATTTTCATGAACCTGATCTGCTATGGCTGGTAGATCAAGTTTCAACCTTGCAAGCATCAACTTGATTCTTATCAATTTCCTTTTTATCTGGGTCACCTTCAATTAGCCACTTTCCAATGGAACAAATGACCTCCTCATAATAAGATAGAGCTCGCTGCAGCAGACAGGGAGGCTTATGATTTGTTGACGTTTCCTTGATTCTTTCATCCTCTTATCCATGCTGAAATTCCTATACCTGTATTTTCTACATTACTTGCAGCGTATTCTGAAGAGCGATCTTTTCAATTCTTATGGCATCCATCTGGATAGAGTGTTCAAACTTCATAGCACTGACTTCCTTGGCATGGATTTCCTCCATGGTTAATAACTTATTCTGAAAACATATCTGACCAGCCTCCATATATTTTATTACTTTGTCACTATCTTTTTTTATGGTCATCAAGCAATTTTGCATTGAGCTCATTTCTTTGTCATGATTAATTTTCATGGTTTACATTTCCTTAGCATGTTTTGCTCTCATGACAAGTAAACAGTTTTGCATGGAAGTCTTTGTTTGTCATGATCTGCTTCCATGGCTTTTATCCTATTTTGAATATTGATCTGGTTAACCTCCATGTTCTAAATCATTTATGTATACTGGAGTTGTATGTCCTTAATCGTTTGAGGATGTTCATGATCTTCTATAGGCAAATGATATTCCTTACCAACAACATTAATTTGATTGCTCGTCCCTGCCATTCCACTACCAATGATTCTTTTGACAACATGGCAAGTAGCCTCTTCATGAAGAGTATTACAAGCCCTACAATAAGGCGGAGCCTCATCCGCAAGATTGGCAAACTCAAATGGATTTGGTGGTCTTTGCTCATTGGATGGGCCTTTCTTCTGCCAAGCATTATTATTCCGATTATTATTATTTCTAGGTTGGAAACTTTGTGCTTGAGATCTTTCCATTTGGACCAACCTAGCCTGCATGGCACTCATTTCCTTAGCATGATTAGATATTAACTTTGTTTGATTAAGTTCCATGCTTTCAAGTTTCTGCATAGGGTCATCATCAAATTCATTAGATTCTTTCGATTTACTTGCACCCTCATCAAAACCTGGAATTTCAAACTTCCCAAATTCTTTCTTATCCTTTTCAATTTCCTCGGCTAAAACCTGGGCAGCCTTATAATCATTAATTTTAGCTCACCTCAACTCATAAGAAGTATCAGCGTCAAAGGCATCAATATAAAAATCCAAAAGAGCCCTGGAAGGAGGTCTATAATCTTGAGGTAATTCTTTAATAATACCATTAAACTTCTTATTAAATTCCTCTACGATTTCATTTTCTTTTTTCTCTATGATGTTGATAGCTTTAACCAGGTGTCTTTCTTCTCACTTTTCTCCATACTTGTCCTTAAAGGCATTAATAATCAATTGCAATGAATTAAACGAATTATCAAGCTTTTCTGTAAACCAATCCAAAGCATCTTCCTCTAAGGAAAGAACAAAGAGGTTCATCTTCACATCTTCATGATTATAGTCAGCACCACTAGCATATTTACCCAACCAAGAGCTAAAAGCTTTTAGATGAGTCGTAGCACTAACCACATTATTTCCTTGGAAAGAAGGCAACTTGCCAAGGCCATTGTTATGAACAATGGAGGTCATTTGGATAACCTTGAATGATAGCAAAGTTACAAGGGGCAAACAAATCCATGTTGTCTTGCTAAAAGGGAAAAGGAGGGGCCAAATGGATGCTAGAAAGAGAGATCCTTGCTCAAGAAAATTAATAGATCCACAAGAAGCGAGATTCTAGTATAAATTCTTGTAGAAATGAAAGAAGCGGAGTCACCATTTAAACATGAATCTAGCTCCAAGATCCAAAAGGAAAAAACCGAAAGGTTAGTCAGGGAGAAGCATATGTATATCAGTGAGGGCTTCTTGCCTGAGAAATTATGGATGAATAAGTGGAGTCACCACCCAAACAAGAAACCAACTGAAATGTCCAGGCACTAAAGGTGCAGATAGAGAAGATGAAAGGATTAGTGAGGGGAAAAAGGTAAGGCGATGAAAAGATGAAGACATTGATGAGAAAATGAGAAGATGATTAAGGCAAATGTCCCAAAGCCAAGGTCCAATAAATTGGTTCCTGACAACAGCGCCAAAAAATGTTGTTGCTCAAATTGTACAAGCACTAAGACAACAACTCAAGTCAGGGGCTGTCACCCCGATCCCCAACCTCTCCGTTTTAGTTGTCTCCCAACATCAGGCTATGGGGGGTAGACCATATGGAAATGAAATGATGAAGGACAATTTGGAAACCAACTAGTTCAGGAGACAAGGTTGAGTGGCCTAGCACTTGGTTAAATCTAGCAAGATTTTAAGGATGAGATTGAATTTATATATTTGAGACCAGTGCCTTATGGAGTCAATACTCTTGCTTTATAAAAATTAAGACCAAGTACCAGATGGACAGCTGTTGTTTTGATGTTTCACTAACCTAAATGAAATGCAAATCCTAAATCCAAGATGTGATGCATAGATCTTGTTTAATTTTAATTAAATGCCTAATCTAAGTTTGACCTTCCTTTAACTGTTTTAAAGTTGGGCTCTGAGGTAGCTTGTGGGAAGGAGCCCAACAGGAAGCAAGCAAAGGCTTGATTAAAGATACCTTTCATTAGGCTCTGTTGACCACTTGAGTGGCACCTGATGATTATTGAAGACTCCATGCCCAAGGATGATCCAGAGATACTTGTACTATCAGTTATCATCAGTCAGAAGAATTTTTTAACTTTACTTCTATCTTCTCATCATCTTTCTTGTACCCAGATTCCACACCCTACAGGGAATTGTAATAAGTGATACTAGTAATGATGAGCTTCTGAGTCTGTAACAGGCCTAGGATGTTGGGACTCGATCGGCGAACGAGTACACTTTGGAGTGTTTTTTTATCTGGTTAATTATCCCTTTTTCAAATGCGGATAATTTTCTGGATTTTTTCACTCACTTTTTACCCCAAAGCCGGGGTGATAGTTTGAAGGTTGAGCTCCTAACACACCTTAGTGTCTAGAGTCGATGTATATTACCATATTAGATCACAAAAAAAAATTCGTGGAATTTCGCTAGGTCTAAGTAGGATTTTTTAATAATTAAAAATTTCCCTCAAAACGGGACTTTTTAATTATTTTCTATATAATGGTATAAATAAGTGGCCCTAAGAAATGTCTAGGCGTGTGACAAATCGAAATTCATCCTCAGAGGCAACATTGTCCTAGGACCCACTTTGAGGGTCAAAAAATGACTTATATTCCCTCAAAATCCGATTTTTCAAATGACAATAGCAAAAATGAGGAAAAAATTCAAAAAAATGAATGATTGGAAAAATTTATAAAAAATTTCGAAAGTCAAATTTTGACGTGGAAACTATGTGAAGAAGCAAGAGATGATGTGGCAGCCATATGGGGCCCACCACAAAAGGTACAAGTCAAAGTCAAAATGCTAAGTCAAAAGCAAGTCTAAAGTATTACGTTGGTTGCATGAAATGCTATGTATGGCTAAAAATTTACTTTGGATTTAATTTAAAAATGATGGAATTAAAGTGCAAGGCATATTATAAAGTTGAAACTTTAACAAAGTTAGTGGGGGACAAAAGGTGTGACATGGCCGCCACATTGTAGCTCAAGTCAACGTAATCAGTCAAGGAGGCCCGTGAATCATCAAAAAGGCAATTAAAATCAGTTTATGGATTGCTAAAAGAAAATTGGAGACAAGACTGCCACATTGGACAGACCTTGTCTCCCACTTGTTCCCCATTAAACTCCACTCAATTGGTAGTCCATTGAAAAGGTAAGCAGCTCATTTTGTTATCAGATTAAAATCAGTTTATGGATTTGTAAAAGGAAAGTGGGGACAAGACTGCCACATTGGAGAGACCTTGTCTCCCACTTGTTCCCCATTAAACTCCACTCAATTGGTAGTCCATTGAAAAGGTACACAGCTCATTTTGATATCAGATTTAGTTGGGACAGCTCTGACACAGGACAGAAGCTTGTCCTCTATTTGTTGGAACAATTTGCAGTTAACTCCACTAAGAAGATACGCAACCTGTTTTAAAAGCTCAGTCCAACTCACACGCAAGGCATACTTGCCAGCCTACACGCAACAGTCAACTATAGCCTACACGCAGCAGTTAGAGGCAGCCATATGTTGATGATAACACACAGATCTGATTGGCAGTAATTTGGTACACATGGGGCACATGATCGTTGTATTTGATTTATGGCTAATTTAGTGGGATATTGCTCCCATTCATTTCCACGGATTTCACACTTGGCAAAAATAAAATGCATACAGAGGCCAGCGAAGGGATACGCTGCCCATTTTTTATGCCACCTACAGCAGTTTGGAAACACATTGGGATTGTCAATCCATCTACACTTGTCATTGGAATTTTCCTTGGGATCGTTTCCCATTTTCTTATTTATATGAGTCTTGAGCTCTCATATTGTATCAGATAGAACACGTTGTTGGGCTTGCAGAGACACTGTTGGATTTTGTGTTCATCTTTCATATGATAAAAGAGACTTTGGGGTACTATTGTGTTGGTGTTCTCCTTCCATTTCTTGAGGTGATGTTATTTCAATTGTTGTGCTTTACATTCTACATGTATGTTGGATTATGCTAGTTATCATTTTGTCACTTGTTTGGATTAACATATGCAAGCTATCTTGTATGGTTTTTGGGTTAGAGAAATACACTAGGAAGAGGAGCACTAGAAGATTTTTGATGAAATCTCTAGCCTTCTCTTCCATTGTATAATCTAAACCCTTATGATTGCTGACATTTTTTTCCAAGTGTGTAGAGATCTATAGATTTGGTTGAAGGATTTACTTGGACGTGGGATAGCTCTCCAATAGACGAACTAACTCCCAAGATCAAGAATAGAAGGACCCAATTGGTTTGCCTCAAGGATCTCATCAATAGACGAACTAACTCCCAAGATCAAGAATAGAAGGACCCAATTGGTTTGCCTCAAGGATCTCATCAAACGATTTTGAAAGAGGGAGTTTCTTTTCCTCTAGCCTAGTAAGATCACATAAGATAACCTAGGAGATAGCTTAAACGAAGAGAGTCGGGATTAGTTTGACAACCCCTTCTTTGAGTTCCCTGCGACCAACCACACCTTGTGGGGTTGAAGGCTTTTCTCATTGACTTGTAGGTAGGTGTAGGCGGCAAGGTCAATAGGCTCCTAACACCCGGTGCCTCCGGCACTGCAGAGACTGCGGCTCTGACGACTACAAAGTCACCATGTTAACCACCGAAGAGTTGACAAAACCCCTCAAGCTAAATGAGAAGGGATGCCCTAGAGATCTATCAACCAAGCTTATGCTTGGAGGTCAATTTTTAGATGCAAGACTAGCTTAAGATGATGTGCAAGGTGAAATGAGTGAATGATTCTTAACGTGAGATTATTAATGTTTTAAGTACTTTAATTGTAGTTAATCTTGAGTTATATCGACAAGTACTTAGTAACAATATTCAAGAGACGATCTCAACCATAAGAATAAATGCCAAAGTGTCAACAACAAATGTAGATATAATGAAGATGGCATCTACTCAATTAATCTCATAGAAAGATCACCAATATAAGGGATATCAACCAATGAACCAATACAATTGATAGAGTGTTAGGGATAAATCTAATGCTTTTCCGATGACTTACCCAAATTTAAACAAGAATCATAAGACCATGAACAATTAGAGCACTTGCTTAGATATTTAGCCAATGAGACTATTGCAAATATTCTTAAGCAATATTCTTCAACAATTGTATTCACTAATCTCCAAGCGAAGTTAGATGCCAAAAGTTGATTGCTAAGTAGCCAAGATCCACAATATGTTTTAATCAAATGGCAATTAAGAAAACTAGACCACTTAACAATTACCCAATCAAAAAATGATATGCCAATGACAACTATCCCAAAAGAAGCAATTAGATTTGAGAATGCTCTTAGTCTACTCCAACACAAGCTACCAAGGACCAATTAGGTACTTCAAAGATATGACAATATAGTCAATGCTGCCAAGTAAAAGAGCATAAGAAGATCCAATTTGATACTAGATTTAGCAAGTTCCTTAAAACCTAAGTGCCAATGTAAGTCTATCCTTCAATAAGATGTATTAGACTGAGCAAGAGAGTTATACCAAGGCTATTGTATCAAATATTCAACAAGACATTTATTATCCAATGCTAACAACCTTATGAGCAAGTGAAAACACTTAAAGCAATATATTCAGACACAAATGAGTAACTTCAGGACAGCAGTAAACTATCTTTGTTTCAGTGAATTTCTTATGATGCCAAAAGATTTAATGAGTGCCAAAACAGTCTTATAACCCTTATTTCCCTTTGCTTTGAATTTAGTGCTTGAAGAAGAGAACCAACAGTGGAAAGAGTTTATGCAACTGATATATTTCAGACCTCTGAATCAGGGTTGACAGTCATCAAAACTTATGATTTAGTCCAAACAAATAATGCCCAAATGTGCTTAAGTGTCTCATCAATGCACAAGATAGCTTGCAAGTTTATTTTATGCCACTTAGATGGAATATTTGTCACTGTTATGAAGTGTTTACCTTGCTGTAAGTAAATAGTAAGGGAAAAGTTTAGGAAACAAAACCCTGAGGCCCAAGGCCTAGAATGAAGCTAGAGGCTTGCCCAAAAGTCCTCCAAGGCTTGAGACACCTGCAACCACTACAAATTACCCAAAAACTTATTGCAAAAAAATTAATTAATAGCTCTGAAAATTATATGACTGCCCAATGGCTTAGGAGAGGCAAAGATGTGGGTGGTAAGGCCCAATTAGGCCCACAGCAAGGGCTGGACAAGCCTGCATTCAAGGGTGGAAGGCCTTAACGGCCACAAGAGTGAGGGTTAAGGGCTAACAGCAGGGAATGAAAGGGAAGTGAAGAGTTTGGAAGGGTTGCGGTGAGGAAATGAGGGCCTTAGAGGCCACTGCAGGCTAGTAGAAGGGTAGCAGGGAGGGCTGCTGTGAGGCAACGGAAGGATTAGAGGGGTTTCCAGATGGCTTTGGACGGTAGATAAGGCCACGCTAGGCTTAAAACCCTTAAAAAAATCACTGAAACCCCTGCAAAAAGTTCTGATTTGCTTCAGATTCATAAGATCACCAAAAATTCTCCACAAAATGTCACAACAAGGCAAGCGGTTTCCTCTCTTCCTTGGACGGTGTGCTTGGAGGGGAAATAGATGGTGGATCTTGCCTTCCTAGGCCTAGATCCGCCTCGAGAAACCCTCTAGAAAATTTCCAAGGGCTGAAACCCTCGAAAAATTTTCAGATTTAGATTGAATCTCACCTACAAAAATAAAACTACAAAACCCCAATATGTACAAGAATTTAAAATAAGTCCCAAAACTCCATTTGCACACAAGGGTTAGAAAATAAAATTATTTATAAATTTTATTTTAAAATATTCACAATGATTTATGTCTCTTATAAGCAGATCTATCTTTATTTGCACAATTTAATTGGAGATAAATGAGTAAAATAAGAGTTTTTAGTTTGGAGCCATGACCAAGGTCTCTGCAAAACCAATCGTCAAATTAACCTTGAAATTTAACAGAGTGGGCCCTTAAACTTTCTTGTCTTGGGAGTTGGCTAGTCCAATCGAAGACTTAGCCTCACGCCCAAGATCTGAATCCTTGGGATCTCTACACACTTAAGATCAAGTTATTAGATCAATAGGGGCTAGATAAACACCATAACCCTCAAGATCCAGAGATACTTGCGAGATCAATCAAGTTATTATGTCTGTCTGAACCTAGTAACTAATGCAAGATACCTGTGCAAATAGTTAATCCACTCAATGGCTAAAGAAGAAATAACTCATTAAATATAATTCAATAGAGCATTAAGAACATGATTCAAAATTTACCACAATAAGCATAAGAGAAAAACCACCATGAATAAACTTCAAAGTCTTCTTATTTATTTCCAAAAAAATATTACAGCAAAGCTTGACTCAAAGCTTCTTTAAAAATTTTCGGTATCTTGAGAAGCAAATAGCTTCTAATTTATAGATAAATCTTCCAAGTGGAAAATAATGGCTAGTTGGTTTGATCCCTGTCAAAATAATCTCGATCGCTGATAAATGTTCGATCATCTTTTAATCTCCGCTGTCGAAAATCTTTATTCTTTGAGAAATTTTCGAATTTCTCATTTAACCCATTTTTTATTAGCTCAAAAATAATTATTTTGAGTTAATTTCCACAAACAAACAAACAAAAATTTGACTTTGACTTAACCACCAAGGCCTAAGGGTCCATTTTTTCTTGAAATTTCTAACATTCCCTTGGTGGGGGACCTCCAAATATTAATTTCTTTGATACCCACGAATTTTTCCACTTGGAGAATTTAATTTCTCTAAAATTTTAATTGACTCTAATTAATTAAAGTTTTGGCTTGGGATTTTAATTTATTTTTTGTCAGAAAATTTAATTAATTAACACTTGAGGAGATTAATAAATTTTCCACCCTCTAATATTTTAGCCATGGTATCTAAGTATGAGGGACTGTACACTAAAATATCTTTTACACAAGAAAATTACATTTCAACCCTCAAGGGGAGAACACTCGTTCGTTATAGACCCTCAAGTTATTACTCAATTCTGTGACTCAATATGATCTAGTAGACCAAGTGCTTTGTATTAAAATAATTTGGCCAATTAGCTTAAATTATTCTCAAATCACTTTTACAAAAGACTCGACTAAAACACTAGGACTCACCTAAGACCTTGATGATAAATTCCACCCTTGCTTTGGGGTGAGACTGGAGGGGAAATTGTTGATCATCCGTGTTTAGAAACACAAATGAATCAATGAGACGAAAAACCTTCTGGTATGAAAATCATCGCCAAAATGATAGGCTTAACTAGGTTGTTACATACATATATGGTCTTACTAGAATCATTTACATTACAATTTTGCAGAATGGGTTTACAACTCTGACAAACCGACGACTGATGATGATGAATACAAGATAATATGAATGCTCGAACATGATGGAATCCCTTTGCGAAAAAAGTCTATTGTTATAGGGTAGTTGAAACTTGAAACGGAGTGGTCAACGCACCCGATAACATTATTAGCCCCACAAGGAAGATCCCATCGGGCTCCAACGCTAGTCGGGACTCAATGGTTTTGTTGGTGACATGATGTGACCACAACTATTAATCTGAGTAGATCGTAAGTGTTGGAAATCGAAGAGCCCACAACAATAACCACTACCAGTCACTGAATTCTAGTTAAGAACTCGGGTTAAGTCCAAACGAAGGTCTTAAGAGCTATCCAAATTTCTTTTTCTCACGTGAGAAAATGCAAAGAATGAGGCAAGACTCCTCATTTTTCCCTTTTTATAACTCACTTGACTATTTTGCCACCTTTTTGCCTTTTTCTCCAATTAAATAATAAAAAACACTTTTCACCTATTTTGTTTAATAGTGACTTTTTAAATTAAAGTCACTTTTAACTAAGAAAATGCTTAATTTGCCACCATGATCACACCGGCCACGCAAAGCCCCTTTTTGTCATCCTACCTTGTAGATCTTTTCGTTATGTTTCCAACGAGCTATTACACTTAGGTGTTCCTCCAAATAATTAGCCCAAAATCGCACCTTATGCATAAATCATTAAATTATGCCTAATAATAACTTTGATTTACAGAAATCGTTGGAATGCAATGGAACCATGATAGAACTGTGCGGGAATGATCCCAATCATGAAATATGGCAAGCCATCCTAGTCGGACCCATAGTACTCCTCCAAAATCCTCTGGATCCACCAATGGTGTAATCCTACCCTATAACCTAGCTGAAACAAGTTGTGGAGATTCCCTCTAACCGCATCACAAGGGATTCCAAGAAGGGGGCATTACAGTCCTCCCTCCCCAAAATTGTTTATCCTCAAGCAATGCCATCATAAGTTCGACATAATACTGAACTAATACCAATATCCCAAATATGCCACTGAGCCACTCCATGCCATTGTACTACACCAACATAAATGAATTCCTTGATACCAAGGTCCCAAACCATCTTGATCAATTTGAAGCATTGCTTGATCCACTCATTGTCCAACAAGGTATATGCACCCTAAGTCACCGCATTCGTGTTCGTGTTCGAGTTCAACTTCTTTGAAATTCGAATAAAAAATTCGACACTTAAAATTTTAGCGATAAAGTTTGGCATAAAATTCGACATATAGGAATTTAATTAATATATATATATATATATATATATATATATATAGATATAATTCAATTAAACTTTAAACACATAGGCCGAAAAACACACACACACACAACTCTCACTGCTTTTGTTTATATAAAAAATGAATTTATAAACAGTGCATAAAATCACAGTTTTATATATATATTGACCAATGACATATATACATGCTACGATAGTAACAAAAAATAATATGAACTCCACCATCACAAGACAACAAAATAATATACCAGAGGAGATACAACTGTAGGCGTGGTTTCAAATACAATTACTAAGTATATATGATACAGGTTGATATGAGCTTAACAATTCCACTGCCCAACTCATAATTAAAACAAGATAATGGCAACCTTTAATTCTTCCTATGTTATTTTAATATTGTCTTTATAACAAATAATGTAACATGTTAACTTTAACCTTAATGTTCAAATATAATGTTGCTTGGTTTAGTTGCATTCATTGGCAGAGCCTAGAGGGTAGTCAGGTTGAGTGTACAGAGGCAATGCTCCAAGTTGTTGTGCAGCGCCATACACCATATTACATACAACCATGTATCCTTGTACTCCTCTGCGTACCACTGTACACAACGGCATATCTTTGTACACCATTGGATATCACCGCTTGTTGTTGTCTCACCCTGTATCATCTAGTATCCCGCATGTGCCAATGTATCCATCACTCCACTAGTGAATCTACTGTGATGTGAATCACCCCTCCTATTTTGCCCTGGTAAATATAAGTGGCATAGCTCCTCATATGCCAATGGGGGTGTCACTACTAGACTGATGCTCGGTGGCCCTTGTGACCATTATATCAAAGGGACAACATCATCTCCATACAATGCCCTGCCTCGTGGCATAGCTCCTCATATGCCAGTGGGGGTGTCACTACTAGACTGATGCTCGGTGGCCCTTGTGACCATTATATCAAAGGGACAACATCATCTCCATACAACACCCTGCCTCGTGGCATATTAATGCCATCCCATCTGAATAACTCTTGTCGGGGAATGTTGACCACCCTGCAATCCCGAACACAAACAGTGTCCCAGGGCATCTTCCAGAGCCCACACACTCCCCCATCAAACCAACTGCCAGAATGGAACTCTAATGGAAGTGTGAAGGAATGTGTGCGCTCGGTCACTGGGTTAACCACCCCGTCAATGCCATAGTCATCCTACACCTCTGGTATATGATGGAAAGCCCCACCTAGATCCCAATGCCAACCTAAGCTTCCAGTATCCACTCCATTTGCGTCAATTGAACCTAGATCCCAAATGGATGTATCCTCGTCCGAAATATACCTATCTCCACGTCCCACAGATGCATAATCAAAAACCCTCTGGGACATACCTCTTTGCAAGAGCTTGTTCATTTGGTTGCTCGTTGTGTTCAAATATCATAGGAGGTTCCTTTACCAAATCATGAGTGCCCCTAAAATCCTCTTGCATGATGGTTGTCATAGTTAACTGACTATCTGCCATGGAGGATGAAGAATGTCCACAACTCAACCCCATACAAAGTTTCTCAACTTGCAACTCTAATTCTTGAAGGGCTATCTGAGTGCTCTTCAAGGACTCTTGGGTAATCTCAAGCTCATGAGTAAGCCTGTCAACTTCCTCCTCTTTCCCTTCTAGCACATCATGGTATATCTCAACGAGCATGAATAGGTGATCTCAACAAGCATGAATAGGTGATTTTTATCTGAATGAAGGTGTAAATAGTTAGATTTCATCTCTATCAGTACCTCTTTGAGTGTCTGAAAATCTCCAAGTGAAGGATCTCCTCCCAAACTGTCATGTGTCACTACATTTCTCCAACAATAATCTGCCACTAATGCCTATGTATCATCATAATGCCTGGTTGGTTGCCATAATCTTGTCGGTACTTACCTTCAATTGGTTTTCCAAATTATGGGCACAAGTAAGCTTATGAGCAACATCTTCTTCATAAAACAAATGAATTGATGGGCCTGGGTTCACACTGTTGAATACTTGTGTGTTATCTTTGCACAACCCTTGATTGGGAATTGGGGTAGCATTGATCCCAAACAAACGATCACCATCAACTGTTGTCAAAACCAAAGTGGCCTCATGATTTTCAACATTCTCGCTAAATGACAATAGCCATTATGTAGCAATATATGACTCTCTAACCTGTTAGAGCGAATCTGGGCTAGTTTCATAGGTATGAATTTTCCCAATCCTTCCTAGGAGGTTTGATCATAGTCCTCACCTGCACTCACAGCATGAGTTAACACTTCTTCCATATATTTATCTGAATTATTATTTACCTTTGGGCTCACTTTAATCTTTGCCTCCTAGTCCTTAGCTGAATTTTCATCTTCAGATCTACAATTTCCTTTTTCCTTTGCCACCATTGATGATGCCCATGCTTCCATGTGCTTTGTCATCTTTGTGAAATTTCTGTTATATTCTTCAATTTTTTGAAGGAATCTTGCAAAATTTTCTCGTTGCATTTTTCCTTGTTACCTTCGTTTCCTTTCCAATTTTGGTCTTGGAATTCTTCCTTTCAATATGACCTTGATTTAGACCCACAGCTGGCCAAAATCATGCTCTGATACCACTGTAAGATACCCATTTGGAATATCCTAGAATCTTCCTTCAAATTTTTTAGTGTGTTTAGTATTTGTCACTGTGACATTTCGTCAAATAGTTTGCACATGTATGGTTGTACGTGCATTTTTTATGTATTTTATTCAAAATAGAGATACACAGCACCAACTAAGTGCCAGAAGACACTTCCAAACAATGTTATATAATTTAGTGTGTACTTAGAAATGGTACATTCCACTATTAGAGGCTTGTTGTAGTATATTAGGAAGATATAACAATAAATAACAACAATATATTATCTTTCTGTTAAAATTGGCAACTAGGGTTAAACTCCACATGGGTCATCTTATTTATGACAACTGATATTTTTCTTGGATTCCTCTCTCCGAGAGGTGTAGGATTGATCTAAAGATCATCCGATTCTGACATGTAAAAATAAAGATATAAATTTATTTGCATTATTAACAAATTGTCAAGGTCGACTAGTGACCTAAACAGGCATTTTTAACCCAGTTCATCCTGAACGTGGCATATAAAAGGAGGAGACCTCAAGTCATTATTTCATCATCTCATCTCATCACATCTCTCTCTCCTCACTTGATTGGGTACGCAAATCTGGCAACTTTCTCTCACATGTGCGAAGGAAGGAGGACATTCTCTGTTTTGACTGCGTTGACCAAATTTCAAGGGCTGCATTTTGGGCTATGTTGACTAGCATTGACCTCCCTTTCACTGCAGATTGGGTGAGGTGTCTTCTCCTTGGCAGGCCGCAGATCTGGCCCTAAAATCGAGGTGATTTGACCTCCCATTTGACTAGCGCTGACTGCCCTAGATCTGGCCGCAATTTGACTTTCGTTGACCAGCATTTTACTGGACTTTTTGGGACTGTTTTGGACTATTTGGGTTTGTTGTTGGAGGCCGAAGTTGACATGGTTTGACTGCGCTACTTAGAGGAAGAATTCTCCCCTATTTGACCAGTGTTGCCTTTTCTGGTTGGGGCTTTTCTGCTACTATCATAAATTATTAGATTTATAAATTTGTATTATCTTTCTCTATTGAACTATTGAAGAATATAAGAAGAATTGATCAAAGGTTTCCCCACATTCGGCTGTCTCTGGCTGGTGCCACATTTTGTGTCCTCTTGTCTTGACTTGTCTTCTACTGTTTATGTTTATGTTCTATCTGCATTTTACTATCATGTTGATGTGATTGCTAAATTGGATATTAATATTGGGCTAATAAAGAAATCGAAGTAAATTGCTCTTAAGCATAGCATAGAACATACCAAAAATTAACACCTTCGTTTCACAGAAAATAACTCAGAAGCATCGACTATAAATCTAAACGAACTCAGCCATTTCATTAAGGGTATAACATAGATCACAGTGCATAGTAAATGAGAGAGACCCGGTATTATTTTTGTTGAAAGTTGTAACTAGGTTCAGTCTTCATAATTGTCATTATCATTATGTATTTATATATTATGTAAAAGCAAAAATATATATATATATAGATATACAAGCATGGGTTTCATGCTCAAGTCAAATTATTATTTTAGATAACCATGTTCTTCATGCTTCTAGGATTAATTGAGTCAAAGAGTCAAAGTCTTATTTGGACATATTGTAAAGAAAAAGGAAAACAAATTTTTTAAATTGTAATTTGAGTCAAAATCGCCTCTAGATACCAGGTCAGCCCTGCCCCAAAAGACATGTTTGTTCGAACCCCTATGGACAGGTATAAATAGAAGGAAGTTGGAGCTCATTTGGACACACATAATTTGCACAAAAAGTTCTAAAATATTGCAAAAAGGAGGGTCGAAGTCTAAAGTTGATAAGTGATGAAGGGTTTCTCTCAAGCTCAAATTTGTGGAAGTTATGCATTGGTACATCTCTTGCTCAATGTTCATTTATGATGTTGTACATATTGTTGGTCTCTTGTTGTTGATGGATTTGTTGTGAAGGAGAGTTTGACTTGGCATATAGAAGACTGGAGTCTTTGTTATCATGGCTCTTGCATATCTCACTTTGATCAGAGTCTATAAAAAGAGAACTTTTCTGGGTTTTCCCCTTGGAGGGGTTTTGCCTAGATTGGAGCCTATATCTTATGTTCTTTATGTTCTTGTGATCTTCATGTTTTGTACATTTGATAATTGTTTGATGAAGAAGAATATAATTAAATTAATACGAAGCCCAAAAAATTTATAAGCGTTATCAAAGAAAGGGAAATCTAACTTAATTCATAAGCTCCCCAATTTCTCAACATGGTATCAAAGTAAAGGTTTGATTAAAGGAGGAGGCTTGAAGATCACTCTGTTGACAATTGGAACGAAGGGGCTCATCTAGTCTTGTGGCATGGTTTGTTCATTTTCCTGGGCTTGCATTATAGTAATTGTTTGAAGTCTACAACATCAAAAGGTGCGAAGATCTGTAGCAAAAAATTTTGTGGTAACCCTAGAATCTGATCCTATGATTAAGTCTACTTTGACATTAAAGACTGAGATCATAGATATCTGAATTTCGCTAAAGTTGATACAGTAACTCGCATATGGAAATCACTTTCTCTAAAGTTGTGTTTGCCTAAGGTTTGCACTACCTTCTAAGGTTTATAAGCTCACACTCTGAATCACATCATCACATACATTACAGAACTGCTTAAATTTTATGGATCTAGCATCACGGTATCACGTGTCATAAGTTATACAGTAGCATATATTGTATTCTGTGATATCATATTTTCATTTATTGTGGCTCATGTGTCTCGTACATTTGGCAACTTGTCATCTCTATGATACAGTAGCTCATCACATGACAGATTTGTTACAGCTCAGTAGGCTCGGATACTCTTTTCTATGGCTTAATATTTAGTGGTTTGGATCTATCTTAAAATGGCTCAAATCTAATTCTCTGTGAATCGATTATAGTAGCCCACTTAACAAGTTTTTGTGGCTGGATTGATTAGTAAAGCTCCTCCCTGTGGCTCACATCTATCACACAGTGACTTAATGACTCTCATGCTATACTTTGTGGCTCGACATACTCACCCGCATTTGAGGTTCGCATTCATCAATAGTGGCTTATATATGTATTTGTTTGCATTGTCTCTGGTGGCTAGTACTTTTGTTTGTGGCCCAATGATCCACATTCATCTCTAGAATCGATATATAATTTCGGAGACTCACAAATTTACAGCGATTCGTATTATTATAAAAGACCAATGTAATTTACAAGTATCTCGCATATGGCAGTGGCTCGTATGTAGTTGTTAACCTATGCAAAACTCATACTCACATATGTTTTATGCATGGCCCACATATGTTCTATGGATCGTTTATGTGGCATCCCTTATTATGCTCGCGCATCTTTGCAAAACGAATCATCTATAACTTAGCAGCAGACGACCAGTTCATCATTGGCACAGTAACATTGTTATTACATAGTGATTCATTAGACCATAATTTGGTACTCAGCAGAAGCGTCATACTCAGAGGTATCAAAGATATCGCATCACAACGGCATTTTGGCATCCCTCTTATACTCTTGATGACTTCACTTCACTCCCATGACATCGCACCATGCTCTTGTCATTCGAATTGATGATAGTGTTAGCCAGTGTTGATAATATCGGTATCGGCAAAATATCGGCGCGGGTCCAGAAAACATCTTATCGGCAATATCGGCAAAATATCGGCAAATATTGGCAAGCATAAAAAATCCTTTTTTTTAGATTTTTAAGCATAGCCGATATTTTCAAAATATGGTGATATTTTGCCGATATTTTGAAAATATCGTGATATTTTGTCGATATTTTCAAAACAGAAAATATTGTAATATTTTCTCGGCGATATATCGTTTTGCCGAAAATATCCCGATATTTTCGAATATTGCCGACATATCACCGATATTATATTATCAACACTGATGTTAGCAATATATTATGGCATCTATACAATGGCAATAGAATTGGAATACAGTGTTTACTTTGTGACACAAATGGCATCAGTTCTCTATAGCTCACAACAATATTTGATGACCCTTCAAACATTACAATGTTCTCGCTTTATAATGGTCTGCCGAATCAACACTATATGACTCACATAAAGATTGGCAGTAACCTTAATTCAGTGATCATTCACCCTACTATATAATAGTAACTTAAATGGATGGTAGTGATAGTAATCTTCTTGTATGACAAGGACTCTCATAAAAGTATGATAACATACAACTATGATATGACAAGTGATGGACTATTAAGTATAACAACCGAGATATGATGAATGTCATCAAAACTTTGAAAAAGAAACCAAGAATATGAAGTACTTGGAGCACATATCTAAAGCACAAATGAACCAAGATCTTGTGAATTACATCTGGAGATTGATGAAGCTCATTTCCACATTATAACTATGAGAAGTAGTCATAAACATAGAAGGACTTAATCCATTAATGAGGCCGACCTAAAAGAAATAATTTGAAAGCACAAGTTACCTCGTTTAAAAAAGGATCAGAACTATGAACGTCGAGTTCTTGAAAAACTATGACAAAGGACTTTCAAAAATATCTATATAGATCATACCCTAACTTGAAGGACAATGAAATGAGGCACCTGTGTTAAAGGCATACATTTGTTGATGGTTAATTAGACTTGACACTTAAAGAAGACCCAGACCTTTGCAAAGTTGAGATAAGGTAAAGTTGCAAAGGTATGTATAATGGTTGTGTATTTCATGATATGTGTCAAGTTCTCTAGCTCTTATTAGACATTTGAAAGATAAAAAGTTTGCATAAACATAGATTAGAGACAGTTATATGTAAGAAATTGATGTTGTGATGAAGATTAGGACTTGGATGAAAGGCTTTAGGGTTTTGCAGTATCTAGAATCCACGTGACAGATCTTGAAGACCTTTAAATCTAGGGTTTTGCAATTAACTTGTGTGATTGTAGAACTCTGACAATTTGTAAGTGACAAGTCTTGGCATCTCGGGTTTTGTAAACCCTAGCAAAGTATGAAAAAAAAGGAGAAACCCTAGAAATAGAGACCCTAACAGGTTGATTTCTCTGTAATGAAGGGGAACCTAAATCTTTATGACAGGTACTATAATGATGAAAAGGGAGTCTAAGGTTAAAGAGGGAGTTATCCTTCCTTCAAAGATAAGTATTTAACATTTTTCTTGATTATTATGCTATCTAAAGCTTGACTAAGCAGATAAAAGACTTGAAGGAACGTGGCATAGCATGAAGATTGTAAAGGAAGGAGCAAAAGACTATCACATGGCAAAAAGTTTACTAACCTTGTTGATTTGGGATAGCATCGGATGTGCTCTAGCCATGAAAATTGGTGGAGAGGCTAAGCACATGAGATCTCCAAGACCTAGAAATGGTTTGGGCAGATTCAAACCGGTTTGGGAGATATTACAATAATTATTATTTTTAATGGAGTTCCTAAGTCTAAACTTAGGAAAATAAAATATTAATGGGTATTAATATAAAACTGGGTTAGAAGGTTCCAAAAGTCATGGATCAAGCCAAATCTAATCTTACCCATTGATTAGAGATTTAATCTTTGTCATTGATAGACCAACGAGAAAAGTGTAAGAGGAGGCTTGAGGATCAATTGGAGAATACACCAGAGTAATCAATCATTCATTTTGCTAGTGCGGGGTTGCTAAACAAAAGTGAATCAGTGATCAACAGCGAGGGGCAGTGAATCCATTGCAGAGAGGCAGAGTTAGTACTAGAGAGACAACGCAGAGCCTGGAGAGGTTGACGCAGAGGCAGCGGGGTGCTATGCAGAGGAAGCTAGGAGCTGCGCAGAGCCAAAAAAGGCCAGCGTGGGTGACGCAGAGGGTCTAAGGGTTGACACAAAAGCTTCAGTAGCTGCGCAAAGGCTAGCAAAGCTTACGCAGGGCCAACAGGCAGCGCTGGGAGGATTTTCGTGGGGCAAATTGGGTGCTGGTGAGCCAGATAGGGTGACACAGTGCCTATCAGAGTGACGCAGAGCAGTGGAAGCTACAATTGTTGTTGTGGGATCATTCATCCGATGATTATTCAGCCGAAATATCTGTCTCCAAGGAGAGGTACTACTGCCAAGGGCATTCTCTGTTGGGTGAGCCATTTCTAGCACCCTAGTTGTATTCTAAAAACTGCATAATAATAAAACCCTCTGAATAGCTGCACCGGTTTTCCTGCATTGGGTTTTTCAGGGACATTGGTCCAAAACTAACGGTGTCTCTTGTGTGCTTGTTTTCTTTCAGTTTATGATCTGTAGATGTTGATACTGTACTTATGTTTATTTTCAGTATTTACATGGTAAATAACTTGTTAAGTAATTAATTATTAAACAAGTAGGAAGAAATAAACGGGTTAAAATTAGAAATCCCAACATGGTATCAGAGCGTGGTCGCAGATCACAGGATAACTGAAGGCATCAGTTGAGCAGAGCATTTGCAGCAGATTCAGTTGTCCCGAGTGACAACGCTGATCCTTCTAGAAGGCGACAAAGGAAGGAGTGATGCAGAGGGACTGCGTCATCATTCTGGGCCAGAGAAAGGCAGCGCAGAGGATAAGGGAGGCAGAATCAAGCTCACGCAGAGCCACGCAGAGGCCAGGAGGGCTGACGCAGTTGGTTGGGGGAGCTAATTTGTTGGTGTCAGGATTGCGCAAAGCCAAGTGGCTCAATCCTTCAGTTACTGGGGTATAGGAGGTTGTGGGTAATTTGCGAAGCAACGCTGGTGGGGTACTATGGTCAGAACAGTACCTAACTGGGCAAGACCAAGGGGGAAGGAGTTGCTGCCGAGATGGATTTCTAACTAAGGAATCTAGATCAATGGTGCAACTACACAGACGATCGGAGTGGAGCAACTTGACGTTGGTAGAGGGATTTCCAGAAGGGAAACCAAGACTCAGAGGGAGTCGAACCGAGAACTTCCAGACAGGAAATTGAGAGACTCAGCAGGAGTCGAACAGAGGACTTCCAGGAGGGCAGTAGAGAGACTCGAAGGAGTCAAAAGAAGAGCGGCGAGATGGTCATGAATGGGCTGAGAGATCAAGATAGGTTGGATGGATCATCCAACTTTGTGGTCTAGAAAGCCAGGATCTTGTCCATTCTAGACAGGCATCGCCTCAAGGGCTTCGTCACGAGAGTGATAGCTGTCCCAGTTGACCCGGAAGCTAATGAAAGGTACAAGGAGGCAATGGTGAAGGCTAAGTGCATCATCCTTAATGGAGTCAAGGATCATGTGCTACCACATATTGGCGAGAAGGAAATGGCAAAGGAGATGTGGGATGCCTTGAAGACATTGTACCAGCATACTTCTGTGCAGAGGAAGATGCTCCTGGAGAATCAGCTAAGGGCATACCAGATGCAAAAGGGAGAGCAGATAGATGTCTTCATCGGTCACTTGAAGGAGATTCATGACCAGCTAACTTCCATAGGGGCCACGTCAGATGAGGAATTGATGGTGAGGACCGCACTAAACGCAGTGTCCGAGGATTGGGAGGTATTTGTCCAAAGCATACTAGGCAAAACGAGTCTTCCAAATTGGGAAGAATTGTGGGCGGCTCTTCGTCAAGAAGAGATCAGATGGCTGACCAAGGCGAGGAGTAGCGGCAAAGAGGTAAGAATCAAGAAGGATGAAGAAGAGAATGCGGCTCTAGCATATGCGGGAAAGCAGGAGAAGAGGAAGAAGAAGGACCTCTCCAGGGTCAAGTGCTTCCATTGTGGGCAACTGGGTCATTTTGTGAACCAGTGTCCTAGGAAGAAGAGCAAGGGAGAGGCTTCGGACTCCAAGGCAACGCCTACAAAGGCAAAGAAAGAAGTTGAGGAGGAGGACAATTATACAATGAGTGCTCATGTTCCACTTCAGAAGAAGTGGGGAGACATCGAGCTATAGTCAGGAGGACTACAGGCGATGAGGGGCAAGATCCTTGAGGTACCCAACCTCTTGGATTATACCTTGCGACAGGAGCCCCGAAGAGGAGTAGCACGATTGGCAGATGTCGATAGAGACGGATGCAGATGAAGTGGTAGAGAGTGCCACAGTGCAAGAGTACCCGGGCAGTGCAAGGCTAGCAAGATGCAACAGTGCGAGAGGCACGAGAGTGTTGCACCAGTGCAAGATGGCACAGAGGTGTGCAACAGTGCGAGATGCCGGAAGTTGTTGCAACAGCACAGAGGTCAGTAGAGGAAGCACTTGTTAGCGGCAGAGAGAGCTTCAGCATCAAGAGTGTTTCTAGCCTGACAGGGATGTCAGAAGTTGGGTGGATCAGTTACTTACTTCTCAGTAACTGAGTTGCAGTGCAGTAGCAGTATGCAGTAGCACGATGCAGCATGATGAGAAGGGATGCAGTGTTAGGAGGATAGACCAGCAGCAGCACGGATGCAGAGGAAGTTGTTGTACAGATGCAGTAGTGGCAATGACAGAGCCATGGGCAGCAATACAGGATGCAGCAATGCAGAGGATGTTGGGCGGGAAGGCCTAGCATCAGCACAGGGACCGATGCTGGATAATCAGGGTGATGCTCAGTGTGGAGTATTACTAGAGCATAGTCCTCGCTAAGAGGGAGTGTTGATTTGGGGTAGCATCGGATGTGCTCTAGCCATGAATATTGTAGAAACCTAATGAAATTGTGCCCTCCAAAACCATCTGCTAAGGCATGGAAACATGTTAAGGAGGAAGGGCCAAAAACTCACTTACCTGTTATGTGGGAAACAATTTATCGAGTTCCTAACAAGAGCAATGGACCAATTCCTTAGTATCCCTGTTGGTCCTGGAGGTAGTGTTGAAGGATGCTCAAATGTGACTCCAAAAATCAAAGAGGTAGTAGAGAACAACTATAAGAATTCAAAAGCAGAGAACGGAACCAAAGAAGGCAAAGAAACAATGAATTCAGCGGGAAATCATTGTCTCCATCCCCGTTCCCTCTTTTTGCCCCCAACTTTGGTGGCACGAATTTACCTCTCGCAGTAAAATAAAGCAGAATGATAACATTAACAACATTTTAGAAACCTCTGGAGAGAAACAACATGTTGATGATGCTATTGCTGATTTTTTATTCACGTCATATTTCATGTAATGTAGCTATAAGCCCTCGATATGTTCCTCCAAGACCTGAGGCTTTAAGGACCATTCTTTTCAAGAGATCAAGGCTAAGAGTGAAAAACAAATTGTCTTTTATCAAACAGTCTTGGAAGCATACGTGTTGCACAGCTTTAAGTGATGGTTAGCCAGTCATGTGTCATATCATCATATGTCAATAATTAATGTCTTGGTCAACTGTATATTATTTTTTGAAGGCAGATGCTGCAATATATCAGAGGAAGACGTTGGAATATATTTTCCAAATTTTGGAGGTAGTGATTCGTGAAATCAGGCAAGATGGTGTTGTTCAGGTTGTTGCTGATAATGCCACAAACTATGTCAGTGCTATAAATATGATCATGGGGAAGACTGAAGTGCAAATCAGTTTATTGGACCCTTCGTATTGTCCACTACATTGATTTATTGTTGCATGATCTAGCAAAATTTCATGAGACAATCTACAAACGGAAAACAATTTCAAAGTTTCTAACTAATCATCGCCTCACATTGAACATATACAGGATACATGTATGTGGAGAATTATTGAGGATGATTCAAGATTCAACACATTTTACTTTACTTTGGAAAGTGGTTGAAGAAGAAAAAAAACATGACATCCATTGTCTGCAGTAACTGAGTAACGATTGGGAGAAAGCTCACCTTTCAAAGGATTCTAAAAGAAAGAATGTGGGAGAACCCATTTCAAGGAAAAACTTTTGGGATTTTTAGAACCCCAGGTTTTCAAATTGTATGATCCAATTGTTAGATGTGCTCAGCATGGTTGATGGTGACACAAATTGTATGGGTTTTGTTTATGAGGGCATGAATCATTGCAAGTGTGTCTGAAAATGTGGAAGATAAGCAAAAGAACATGTGGGTGATATTTGATGCAAGATAGAAGATGACGCCCTTTACATGAAGCAACATGCTATTTGGACCCTGGATTACTTGTGTTAGAAAAAAATAAGGATAGAGAAAGCATGTGTGGACTTTGTGAATCCAATGAGGTTGAATGATCTCGACCCAGCTATTGTAAGGAAAGTTAAATAGCAACTTAGGGCACAAATGTTACAAGAAGGGATATTTGGAAGCACCTCAAACATGGATGATAGGACCACTATTGTTCCAGGAGTATGGCGGGGTAATTGCCACATTTTTTAAATTTGTGTCTTGAGCCAACGTTCAAGTGCATTAGCTTGTGAGAGGAACTTGAGCAACTTCAGCAATACTCCTCCAAGAAAAGAAATACGCTGTTATTTGGAAAATTGCAATATCTTGTTTATGTTCACAATAATTTGCAGTAGGCTTTAAACAATGTGCCCAAAGATTAATCTATTTTTTCTTCTCTATGGTTATTGGTTTGAGCCCATTCAAGATGATCTAGACACTGATTGTCACAAAATCAGTGGTGATCATTATTCTAGCGGTTACATTGCCCCAAGTGCTCTTGATGATTTAGAGTTTCATGACGTAAAAAGGAGGTCACAAGAACACCAAGAATAAAAATTGCGTCACTGTTCTAGTTGTTTTTGGAAGCTCGATTTATAAAAATATTTCAATGTTATTGTCTGTGGAAGATATTTATTTTTGAAATATATGTTTAATGAGGGCATTGAAATTTATTTTTTGGACGAGTATATGGAATTTTATCATATATATTTTGAATTTTGAAATTTTTGAATTATATGTTTTCTCTTGATTAGCAACAATATTTACCATATCCTTGAGTATTGTCAATGTTTTTCCAAACTTAATTGTAACTGCACATAAACAAGAACCAGGGGACTTAGTCTAAGGGAAATCTAGTGAGAAGAAGATTAACCCAAATTCTAACTCCACATACCTTGATTATCTGATTAAATTCATCACTGGAGGAGTGTCTAATAAATCATTTCATACTCTGTATGCACATCATCTGGAAATCAGTAAGCGAACAGACAGAGAACAGGGTCATCAAGTAAGTCAACATTGAGCCTAGATAATGCAGTGGATGGGTAGGACCTTATTTTTCGACTTAGCAGTTTGCCACCAGTCTATCTTCAAAACACAGAAATTTTAAACCAGGAAGCAACACTGAAAACAAAGTGACTAGCCTAAATATACTGTGTGATAGACTCATATAATCTGAGCGCACAATAGAAGCGGCGAAGTATAAATTAATAAAAGCAAACACTTTCTTATTATTGTGATTTCAATAAAAAGGGGGAATAAACGGTTAAAGCAGATTCATAAAGAACTCCAACTGAAACCCTACCCAACAGAGATTGCCAATCCAAAAGCACTCCAGATAGACCATGTAAGTTTCTGAATTGCTGTCAGAGTCGAAAAGTTGCAAGAATTTCATGTATTCCGTTGTCTGTGTATGTATATAAGTGAAGAAAGAGTAACAACATACCGAAAAAGTTGCGTTGGTCTGCAAAATTGTGATACTCCTGGGACTGTGGAATGACAGGCGTCACAATCATCAGCGCAATGAAACAGAACAAGGCAACCAACCACACACAAGCCCTGCTATCCTTAATTTGCGCCAGCGTCATCATTGATTGATTTTCAATTCAATATATGCCAGGTTAGGTATTCTTTTGCCTGTGTATAATTTTAATATAAATAATTGTTGGGTAATATTTAACCCTGCGTGTTTCTTCGTTACAGGGGCTGGGGATATGAGAGCATGCAGCGGTAGAATGGGGATATATCGTTACTTGTCCCCACCAATTCCTCGTTCTGACATTGAAAGGCGTCTGCGATGTAGTTTCGCGCAAAATAACGCAAAATAACAGCTATTACAATATTCGTTCGTGCAAACAAATAACCACAATTACAATATTCGCTAATATATTGGTAGAATGGATAGTTTATTGTGAAGTTTTATAGGAAAAGGCAGAATACAGCAAACCAGATGAAGAAGCAATTTGACTTATAGGTTAAAGTTAAAATAAAATTTTTTTTTTTTTCTTTTAATAATGGTTTAAAATGTAAGTTTTTGGAAAGTTTTCTGGTTTATTTTCTAATTTAATTTGTTTAGAATTTCATTTTATTTTCTAATTTAATTTGTTTAGAATTTCATGTAAGTTTGAGATTTTAATTTTTTATAATGGAAGTGGTGTTGAATCCATATATATAATTAAAAATCTAATTTGTCTAAAATCTTGTGTAAGTTTGGGCGTTGAACTCTTTATAGTCGAAGTGGCTTATGGGTTTTTTGAGAGTGTTGAATCCATATATGTAGTCAAAAGACCAATTTAAATAATACAAATCAAGATTTGACCACAGATTTTTTTGTGGATTCCAACTAAAAACTACTTTGTTGCCAAATTCCCTTTGTGCACTAAACAAAAATGTATTACTATAATTTTTATTAGAACTTATCTTTTACTTTTTCTATTTCATTAATTTAATTTGCTAGAAAACATGGTTACTTTTTAATTATTAAATAAAATAGTTTTTGTCTTGTAATATAATTTTGACTAGAAAAAAAATCCAAAAAAATCATTTTATTTATTAATTAAATTGTAGTGAAAATATGTATTATTTTGTTTTTTTTAGAACATTAACTATTTTCTTGATTTTATGTCATTGACATATATCAAGATAAGAACAAGCTTTATAGAGACATTTCGCTAGTCCAACCAAGCTTAAAAACTCTTATAGACTAATGGGCTCATAGATTATGTTTACTCTCGTGGACCTTAAAATCTCATTTCATTTCATTATTCCTATAACATTTTTATTAATATAATATGAACAACTAACTTACCAAAAAAAATTCAAATTCTGTATATATATATATATATATGTAAATTAAATTTTTTTTTAACATGATATAACTTAAATATTTTATATTTTTTTAATTAATTAAAATATATAATAATAATATAACCATTTTTAAAGGTCACAGCCAAGCCAGACACCAAAATTGGTGTATGAGACCCCCTTGTTTGTGGGACAAGGGACCCACCTCCGCGCAGCGATTTGACTGCTAAGTCTACGAAGCGCATACATACTCTACCCCCCTCGGTTTTGAACCCTGTGACCTCTTAGGAGAAACACATGCTCTTAACCATTAGGCCCCACTCAAGCTGACTTAAATTTCCTTTATTTTTTTTAAAGGGGTTCCCCTGAAGAAGCGAGATATATTTACATATGGCCGAAGCCAGCAGAATATTTGTACATACGGCCGAAGCCAGCAGAATTTACAACATAGGCCGAAGCCCGCAAATATACAAATGGTCGTAGCCAGCAGATGAATATACGGCATAACCGTCGCAAATATCGCGGGGCCTCAACCACCGCCGCAGGAATCGAACCTGGCTGGGGGGAGCATAAGCCATCCGCCCCAGCCATCATGTCATGCACCTCACGTGCGTAGAATTTTCCTTTATATATGGAGAATTTTCCCAAAATATTTTTCTTGTAAATTTATTAAACCATTAAAAGTAATTAATACATATTTTGACTTTTTATTAAACTTACATTTTAAAAATATTTATATATATATGAGATTATATGATTAAGAAATTAACAATTTCATGGAATTGAAATGAATTTTAATGCCCAAATATCAATGCTATAATATTATCCAAGCTTTCATTTTTAGTTTATTAAAAGATTTTGAAAAAGAAAACATATTCTCCTTTGTTCCAAAATTGTTGCAAATGAGAGTGGATATAAGGGAGATATTATTTAAATTATTGAAAGTAGCAATGACATTAAAACATGTTAGTATATTATTTTTTGGTTGATTTAATTATTCAAAAAATAATCAATGTTTTGATCGTGAAAGTTTATTCTTTTTATTGGTATTAAGGAATATTCATATTGAGGTGAAAGAACGATTAGGTTTCCATGGCGACAGGGTAGGGTTTGAAGTAGTTGCCAGTGAAAACCTTCATACATGATGATCAACTTTGATGTAACAAGTTGGGGTGAGCCTTTCAACAATTAATCTAACAACATCCACGAAGGCGTTATAATGGCTAAGGAAGATGCAATCGATTATGACATAGTCAACATTGAAGGAAGCCCTATTTTCTGTAAAAACCTTGGAGTATCTAGTGTTGGCAGGGATCAAATGGTTGGGGTTTCAGATTGGCTTTTCATATCTTCTTGAGAGCCTACGATAGTGGAGGATTGGTACTCGTATCTATGACCAAAAGGGTTAAATTCCCCTACAACGAGGTCAATGGAAACATTTTTTGTCACTACTCCCTATTAGGTCAGCAATGGAGTTTTCACAGAAGGCATTTGGGGTTTATCCCCTCCAACCTTGTCACTTTCTGGTGATCTATAAGCTTTTATGGGGTTGGGTCAGTTGGACTTGCCTTCCCCCTTTTGCATGGTGGTCAAGGATTAACCGGAGTTGGGCCTTCAGGGTTTTCGAAGGAATTTTTATTCCCTCACAAACTATGCCCCAACAATTTGGTTTTAGACAGGTGGATTCATGTGGTTTTCAATCGGTTATAAGCATTTTCCTAAACTCTTTTCTTAATGAAGCTGGTATCGCAACCCAAGCAGCCAGAGGCACAAGAGAAGATGACCATGAGCAAGGAATTCACAATGTAGAGGGTTTTATTGCCCCATAGGCCAAGATTCAAATCGAGGGTCTCACAAGAAGAAAGATATGGTTATAAAAAAAAAAAGAACCCCCTGCAAAGTTAAAGTTGTGTCCAGGTGTGGATATGTGAATGAATCAGGTAGCAACAATGGCGAATAGGACCTTGGTTGGAAGAATAAGAAGATAGAAATTCAATAGCAAAACCCTGAAGTAAGTCCTCATGTCTCAAACCCTCCTGAAATTTTCCTCCTTTCTAAGGGTTGGATACAAGCCGATTTTCATTCCCATGAGGAAGCCCTCTTTATTTCACAACATGCCTGGAACATTGACTCCACTTTAGTTATCTTTAAGTTCTAGAACCCTCTCTTTGACATGAATAAGGAGCAATTAGATGTGGTTTCAATTTGTGTATATCTTCCAAGGCTACCCCTAGATATGTGGAAGCCGATGATTTTTAAATATGTGGGCAATAGTTTGGGCACATATATGGACGCGGATATTTCTTATATGAAGACGAAGGACAAATCGATGGCAAGGATTTTGGGTAACATTGATCTAAGGGAAGGGTTGCTTGAAACAATGGACCTTGGAGATGGCAGAGACAGTCCCTAACCATTAGCTTATGAAGGGGTTCTCCTCCACTGTTGAAGGTGACATAAGTATGGATAGACCCTGAAATTCTGCAACATGCCTTTCAAGAGGAAGAAGGTCACTAAAGGTCCTTCTCATAACCGACCATCGATGACTATTCACTCTTCCATTATTCAGAACTCCCAACCGTTTGTTGACTATCCTGCTCCTCTGAAGGATCATCCCATTCTAGTGTCTTACTCTTGTCCTAAGAGACAGGCCATGGGAATAATACAAGGGAATGAAAATGTTGCTCCAACTCTAACAGATCTTACTAGAAATACTACAACTTCTACAAGTTGTATGTCCTCTTATTGTCCTCTTGTATCTTTCCTTGTCAATTATTTTTCTTATCTTGGTAAAGATTGGGACTCTTCCTTCGGGTGGAGTTTCTTTTATTTCTTGTCCTTCAATCACATCCCTTGGTATGCCTCAAGTACCTTGTGTTTTTCCTTCAAATTCTTGTGGTTCCTCCTCACCCTTAGTTTTTGTTTGTAGAGCCACCTCTGATAATTTGGTTAAAAGCCTCATCCTTTATAACCTACGCAAGAAACAGATCTTTACACTACTGGGGGGGTCTTCACGCAATCTCAAGAAGGTTGATTTAAACATTAGGGTTAAAAAGAGTCGAGGTGGAAAATCTCACATCTCAAAGGCAAAAGAGATGGCTTAATTGGAATTGGCAGCAAGGAGGCAACAATTTATTGATGGGGCGCTTAGAGAAATGGATTCCTAGGGAGGAATTACGCAATGAAACTTATTTATTTCAATTGTAGAGGATTGGAAACCTCCTCTAAAAAACTTTCCCTTAAGAGATTGGTACTAAACTCCAATCCTGATATTCTCTTACTACAAGAGACTTTAGGTGAAAGTGAAGTTATTGTTCATCTATTAGAATCCTTGTTTGAACCCTAGAGTTTATAGCTCTTGATGCCCATTAGCGCTCAGGTGGTATGGCTATTGAGTGGAAGCCTCAACGATTGAAATTCCTAAACTACTAGAGTGTTCACTATGGTCTTGGGTTGGATTTATTCTCCTCAAAGTTGGACATCACAATTTCTATAATAAACTTGTATGACCCAAATGTTTACTGCAAGAGTTTCTAGGACTTTTTTTTTTCAAACCCCCCCATCTACATACATTATTTGATCATTAAGGTAGATTTAAATTTTTCGTTGGGGAATTTAGAGTCATGTGGACTCAAAGTTATCCTTGATCCACTCTCTAGCTATTTTACTCACAACTTGGCTGAAAATAAGTTGCTTAACATTGAACCTATTAAGATTAAACCTACTTAGTGGAATCGTAGGGTTGGTTCTGATAGAGTGGCCAAAAGATTAGACCATTTTCTTCTTATTGAACCTCTGATGGATAGGCTCCATTTAGTTCATCAATGGATTGGAGAAGGTGGAGATTCAAATCACTCCCCTATCTTTTTGGACATCAAAGGAGGAGTTAAAAAGCCTACAAGTCCCTTCAAAATGAAGTCTTCCTCAATGAAAGAAGAGGACTTTTTCAACTTAGTGAAAAAAACACTGGAAAACATATGATCCTTTGACTAGCCTATCTGCGGCTTCATAATTTGAACTAAATCTTTGGAATATAAAAGCTCGCCTAAAGGACTGGGCTCAAAAGAAGAGGGAGAAAGAGGCTGAAGATTTGTTTAAAGTGGAGCATGAACTTAGAGTCTTATCTGAGATAGGGGAAGAGGGTTTTTCCTCTAAGGAATCTAGGGATTTCTTGCTCTCTTTAGAGAAAAGTTAAAGGGATATTCTGGAATCCATGGAAGCTACTTGGAGGTTAAAAAGCAGAGGAATCTAGTTGAATGTGGGGATGAAAATACAAAGTTCTTCAAAGCTTATGCCAAAGGGTGAAAACTTTCCAATACCATATGGAATGTGACATATCCAGAAGGCAAAGAGATCTCCTCTTTTGAAGGCCTAACAGATATGGGGAAGGTGCACTTCCAAGGTTTGTTTAGGGAGGCTAATGACAATTGATTGTGAAGATCCTCCAAGTAATCTAATTGTTTCCTAGTTTTGTGAATGAGGATGAACATGATTCATTGTTGTCTCAGATCACCTTGGATGAGCTAAAATGAGTACTTTCTAGTTTTTAGAAAGACAAAAGTACTAGTCGAGATGGGTGGCTGGTTGAAGCATTTTCGGCCTTGTTCAAACTTATTAGCTCTAATATTCTCAGAGTAGTTAATGAGTCTAGAGAAAATGGTATAATTATAGCGGCTTTAAACTCCACATTTATCGTGTTGATTTTTCCAATACAATAAATGCAAGTACTTTATTTTTTAACTATGATAATTACTTCCAATGACATAGATGTTATTTAGCATAACAATATGATCATTAAGTAATTATACTTAAAAAAATCAACACCATAGAATGTAGAATAATAAAGATCACAAATGCACAAAGAGACAAGAAGATTTTACTTTGGGAAAACCCACTATAGGGGGGAAACCCCCCCAACCTTTTCCTTAGAGAATCAATGCAACAAGAGATACATCCAGTCAAACTAACCAACAAGATGACCATCTACCAAGAGCCAAGTCAACCCTTCACAAGTTCTAAGACAAGTGTCCTCAATGTTGTCCACAAAATCTCCTACAACAATGTCTAATTCAAATCTACAAGAGGGTCAAAATTTGTCCTGCATATTTTCCTCAAACTTTGCATTATGCCACGAAAACTTCACATTATGCCACAGAAAACATACCATAAAAAATTGTCTAAAACTCTGGCTCCTTTGATCACTAGAGCGAGGGAAAATGAAGTGAATCTCTTCCTTGTTTTTTTGGCCTTATGTCCCTGGTCTTTCTTCGGTTAGAACAGAGATAGACGTGATGATCCAAAGTGTTCTTGGGGGGAGGTCAAATGGGTTATTTATAGCCTTCAAGTGATGTGAATCGGTGTCTCCTTAGGCATGTCGACATGATGACTTGGAAGGTTGACTTGGTCACTTGTGGAGGTAAAACTACCAATTGAAAAAAATTAATTTTTCTTTTGCAAAGGTCATGAACAACATGCCTTTCATAATTTTTCTTTTGAATATAAAAATCAACAAATATTTTCTTTTTTCTTGCAAGCATGAAGAACATGCTTCATATAATTTTTCTTTTACAAAATTAATTCATATTTCAATATTACATGTACAAATGAAATATTATGAATATCAACCATAACTACAAAATTAAACACTCACTCTTAGCTAGGGAGGTATTCGTAATGATTATCCATATGTTCTTTGTATACATTATCTCTCTAAGGAAAGGTACAATTCATCGATAGCATCATCATCTAGGTCAACACCCTTGACCCACACCAACATCATCATCAACAGGTGCCACAACCTAAGTTAGCACTCCTAACCAATGGTACTCACTCAACTAGTCATCATGATCTAGTGGGCGCCTTACCTCGTGTGATCCAGGGGAACAGTAAAGTGCTAAAAAATGAAAGCGTTCAAAAGTGCTCAAAACCGGTGCCAAAATGTATATCTTCCCGTCCTAAACATCTAGGTCAACACTCTTGACCCACACCAACATCATCATCAACAGGTGCCACAACCTAAGTTAGCACTCCTAACCAATGGTACTCACTCAACTAGTCATCATGATCTAGTGGGCGCCTTACCTCGTGTGATCCAGGGGAACAGTAAAGTGCTAAAAAATGAAAGCGTTCAAAAGTGCTCAAAACCGGTGCCAAAATGTATATCTTCCCGTCCTAAATCCAATGCAACTTGAATCGCTCAAAACTGATATCATATGCTCCAGATATCACATTCTAATCGTTTTCCTAAACAATGAAATTTTTTTGCAAGTGGAAGTATAGGATTGATGACTGGGCAGTCCGTACAATGACTCAGCGGGTTGATTATGCACCCTTGGGCCAATGACAAACTCCTAAATGGCCTCATTTGATTGGTGCATGTTGGCGAAATCTGATTGGTTGATGGCTTGTTTTGCTGGACCAATGATTGGGTGCCACATGGCCCAATCATGGGTTGCCATGTGGCACCCCATGAGTGAACAAATTTTGTTAAGGCCAGGCTAGCCTCAATCGGGTTCAAATCGGTGACCCCATGGCAAACAGTGCAACACTCTACCATCACATTGTTGGTGATTCTTGTTAACCATAGTCGCAAATTTATATATAAAGTTTACTGCATTTTCAGTTTGGGGGTTGGGGTCGGGGCTAAGCCCTTGGTCCCCAGTCACTGCATGCCCACAAAAATAGAGGCAGAGCAACCGAGGGCTCGTGTCTTAGTCCCGACCCAAGGTCACACCACATGTCACATGATCGGAGGTTACAAGTGTTGTCAGGTCAGGAGCTAGGTTGAAGCCTAACTCCAAGTCCCATGAATTACCACAGGATTGACAGTGGAGGAACGAGTGCTAATGCGGAAGGGGATTGGGTATGGCATGGCTCCAGGGCATATGAAGAGCTACAGAACCGTGGGCGAGTGAGAAAGGTGCTAGGTGACGAGGTGCATAAAATACGGTGCCAGCCTCAGGTTCTATGCACTGTTGGAACCGTGGCATGACAGTTGGGGGGCTAAGCCAGCTGGGGTGGGCGGTTAGCCCCAACCCCCAGTCGCACGGCCCCATGTGGCCATATTTTTCCGCCCAAGGGTCATTGGGCATTTAAAATAGGCGACATTTTGCACCCGAATTGGTAGTAATCTCACCGATGTTAGGCAAAATTGGCACTCAACGGCCTCTTGAACTGCGGAATTTGTAGGAAGATTAGACAAAGGAGCCAGATTGTAGAGCAGTTAGCAACAAAACTTCTCTAGAGCATACATTTCTCAATTTTTGGCCAAATTTAGCCCAACTTGGGTTTTTGGGTCTTCTAAAGCCATTGGAGATATTATTTTTTCATTCTGAGCATTGTAAATCCATGAAATCACATATTTGAGTACTTAATGAAAGAGGTCAAACATTGGAAGTTGGACCAAGAGATGTAACCCAGAAGGGGTGAACTCCTTTATCATTTTTTTGTCTTGTGTTGTTGTGTATGGTATATTTGTCTCTGTTTTTATGCTGCAAACTAAGTTTAAAAACCATAAATTCATGTACTTTTGCAAATTGACCCATTGCCTAAAAGACATAAAAATTTACTTGCAATTTTTCCATAAACCTTCAAGTTTGTAATATAGATCAGTTTGGTATCAGAGCTCAAGGTTATTTTGAAGGTTTGATTTTGTTTGCAAGTGTTTTTTTATGCTTACAAGGTTGAAGCTGAAAAGAGGAGAAGGAGTTCTTGTAGAGCCAAACCCTCAAGTGGGTTCAAGGAATCCAAACATACCTTGTCGAAAAGTGTGCAACAAGAAATGATAAATTTAGGAGGTGCTAAAAATAGAACTGTTAAAAATAGCACTTCTAAAAATAATAATTTGGCTAATGAGCATTTTGGCCACCTTGGGTGAGAGGCGAAACTGCTAAAAATAACATCTTCTAAAAATAGCATTTCTAGATCCCTTCCTATTTATAGCAGTCCCTGGTCTATCTGTAGGAAGTAAATTCGAATTTGGTCTTACCAACAGTTTGGAATATTAATTAATTAATTCTCCATGAGTTAATTAATTAAGGAAAGGTAAACTTGAAGTCTTTGTGAGAACATGCACTTATTTCTCCATGCATTGGGGAATGTGTCCTTGATTTGCTCCACTAGTTAAGGAATTAAGGATGAGTTCTATATTGAGAGGATCGGTTGGCTTAGTTTAACTTAGTCAAGTTCAGTTAGATTAATTTAACAAGTTGTTAAATTAATGAGATATAGTTTGTTGATGCTTGCATGCATGTGACAACTATTATTTTCAAATAACTGTGTATTCACTCATGGATAACTGATGCATGTTAGTTAAGACAGAGACCCAGTTGAGATCAGAGAAGGGATAGTGTACTATCAGTTGGATGAATATTTTTCCTATAAAGGAAGCTCATCCATGATGAGGATTTATCTCCTTTAGGTTTGTGCAGTTATTTCAGAGGTCAGTGTTGTGTTAGAGGTGAGAATCACACAGGTTGCAGCTGGAGGACCCAGGAAAAATTTGCATAGAAATAGGAGCCTTGGAGGGCAGAGGAGAAGGTTTGTGAGAAGCCTTTGACTGTATATGAGTAGCAAAGGAATTGTACTGAGAACTGGATAGCTTCTGAGCTAAGGCTTCGTGTAATCCGGACATATTTCCACTTGTATGATAATATAGAGATGGGGTTTTAGGCTAGTGCTTTCCCCGGGTTATATCTTCTATGTTATGTGTGTTTGATTTCTCCATATCAGTTATATGTGTTCTTATTGATGTTGCTCATGTTCGATTAAACTTCCGCTAAATTGTTTGTAGAAGTAGATCAAGTGTTTTGCTTTAGTACATTGCATTACCAGGTGATTTACAGGTGGGAAGTTTCTACATGGTATCGGAGCTAGCTGATTTGTAGAAAAAGTTCTACATGGTATCAGAGCTAGCTGATTTGTAGAAAAATTTTACGAAATTCTACATGGCCTGCCCAGTCAGTAGCCTGATCAACCTTGCAAGTTGCCTTTTTAGTTGTTTGCCAAAGACTTCAGAACGTGATAACTTTCACATATGGTCTCAGATTGAGGCGATTCAAGTGTCGTTGGAATCAGAACGATGTGATCTATGATTTGGTATTGGTTTTAGGTGATTTTGAACACTTTTATTTTTTAGCATATTTTTTTATCTCTTGGATCACTGTGGGCTATTACAATGCACAAATCCTCTCTGTGTGCTCTACCTCCTATCTCTCATAGCTATATTTTCTCAGCCATGGAACAAATTCACTTGAAAGAATGGAATGCATCTTCCTCCTAGTGGCATGATTATATCACAACCCGATAGTCTACTAGTGGTTAAGTTTTACTACCTCAACTCTTAACCAGAGTGACAATATAGACTCTTCTAAAGTCTTTCACGTCACAATAACATGGCTAGCCCCTTTTCCATGAATAATGAGGGTTGACGAGACATCCTCGCGAACCATGGTGTTGAAAACATGAATGTCAAATTCTAAGTGACATAACTTTCACATATGGACTCTTATTGACGCGCTTCTTGTGCAGCTCAAAAGATATCTATGTGTAGAATAGCATGAAAAGGTGTCCCACGTGGGAGAAAAAGTTTTAGCCCAAAAAAACATCGTTTAATGCCTCAAAGCGCTCCTAGAAGGTTTCAAACCCCGTTTTGCCAAACTAGGTCTCATTGATATGGATAACAAACAATATAATGATCCAATCTAGTTCAAGATCAACAACCGGATAATGAGCTACTTCGAGGGGAAAACCTCCCTTTACATCACATAAACGAACAATTCTTGGATGATGCGAATTAAAAGACCTCCTTGGTATATATAAGAGTCTAAAGGGTCAAAATATAATTGGGGCCTACGTAACAATAATAATGTGGGGGCACAACAATAATAATAGTAGGCTTCTATGGGGCGCAACAATAACAATATGGGGGCTACACTAATATTATAGAGAGCTAACATCTATTAACAATCTCTTCTAACTTGTCCTACAAATCAAGTCCTACCAAAGACTTAACACTATTGATCAAAAACCTATACTTTTGTACACAATTTCCACTCTCCATTCTTAAAATAAGTATGTAAACCGTTAAATCCTCCTAGATGTTAACATTATAATAAATTTTAAATATTAACATTATTAAAAGTACTAAATCTTCTTAGATATTAATATTCCGATTAAACCTAACTATAATATTAATATTAATATTTAAATCTAATAATTTTTAGATATTAGTATTAAATTTAATTTAATAAAATTCTAAATATAATATTACCCTTAATGAATAATGTGAACATAGAATTATTAATTTATTCACTTACAAAATAAAAAATATATAAGGAAAAACAATCTAACATGCTAGACATGTATTTACATTAGTGGGAGTTTTTAGATTAAATTTGAGCTGAAATATTGATTTGTGTTATTTAAATTGGTTTTTTTTACTATATATATGGATTAAGCATTCTTAGATTTTCCCTGTTCTGCCTGTTCTGCGGAGAGCGGAGTGCGACTGGGTAGCGACACCGAGGTTTACTGCTGCATATCCAACCAGCTGGGCCTGCCGGTCATATCCTCCTATCATACCGCGCCTTCTGTATCCTGGTATGACTTTTTTATTTGTTGAAGCATCCCTCGCTACAGGCTACCGACAGTCCCATTAACGTGACACCTGTTCGGAACCCTCTCATCTCGTGGTTGCCTACTGTTTTCATAATCTGCATGCATTCCTCATAGCTGTCACGACCTCAATGATTTTCCTTCGGATATATACTGCTTCCTCCTCAGGGGTTACATTTTTTCATTTCACTCCTCCCTGTGCCTCCTGGCACGGGGTCGACTCCCTCCATCTGAACCGGTCACAGACTCTCATCCTCCATACCTTATTATCTGCTGTCACGAATATAGAGTCATTATCATACACAGTTTGTGGCATTTTCGCTCCATCACCTGTTTCCCACTCTCTGTATTTTACCCTCTGGTTTTATATGCCTGCGATATACTCTACCCACGCTGGTGTCGCTATTCCGGGTATGCATATATTTTTTCCTCATGGCTTCTATATATATATGACTTACATTGGTTTTGGTTTATTCTGTTTTTTACCAATGACGATATTATTCCACATATAGGGGAACGTATGTCTTGTGTATGTGCTTTATTATTATGACTATCCTGGTTTTCACATATATATGGTGGATTTCCATTTGGTTAAATGGTCTCATTTATGCACTCCGCATTTTCTCAGCTCTCGTCGCATTATACTCTTGTCTTGTCATTATATATATCATCTGGTTTTTCCTCCATCTCATAATATAACATGTTGTCTGGGTTTCTTAAAAATCTGGGGGGTTATGTTCGGTTTTATAAACCTTGTGCTGATATTCGTATCCGCCTTGGTTCATGGTGGTGCATTTTCTCTTTTTACTGTTGTTGCTGCCTGGAATGCCATGCGCCAACGCCCTCATAGTTGCTGTTGTTGTTTTTCACTTGCTACCTGTTACACTCAGCTATCTTTTTGGCCGGATCTTTTTTTCCGACTACCTTTTCACATACGGACACCCTCTATCTGACCGAGGCCATATTTTTCTCTTCTTGGCCATTTATGAGCTGATCTCATCGGGATCTTCTCAGCTTACTTTTCCTGGCTCTCCTGGGGAATGGGTCGTCCTTTTCCTGTCTTATTCATCTATATAAGGGTTTCAGCGGCGCTTATTGTCAACATATGGGCTTCTCTCATTATTGATCCGTCCTTATATGCCCCTTCATCTATTCTTTTTTGATCGTTTCTGGCATCTTCCTATTCTCGAGGCCATCTCTGCTGCTTCTTTCTACGGATATTCTTATCCGGGCTTACCTCATCCAGGTTTTTTCTCGCCGCCTTTTCCCTGGTCTGACAGTTTTTTCAAATTTGACATCAGATTGGCCCCATTTCCTTGCTGGCCTCTGTCCTCCTCATTTATTGGTCTGGCCTCATCTGACTTTTTCTCATGGCTTCGGCATCCGAATCATCTGCCACGGAGGCAATGATCCGGACTGCCATCCTTGCTGAGGAGGCTCACGACCTCGGTCGACTCAAACCGTCCGAGCGCTCTACCATGGACCGTGCCGCCGTCCATCCATCCATACATGCGACCTTTCATGGTCCGCTAAATGATTCAAGGATGGACCAATCTTCTCTATTTGATACTGCACATCACAAGACTTATAACAGGTCACGTGTTCCAGCCAAATCATCGGCCCCTCCGCCGGCTATCGATCTGGATAATCCACATTTATCAGAAAGGATTGATAGCCTTCAGCGATTTGCACTTATTGGACGCTGGTATTTTCCGGTCATGAGCGACCTGGAAATGCGCAAATGGATTGCTGAACAATGGAAGCCTATTATAGGCTATGCTCCCATCATCTCCCACCTCATGAAGGACTGGTATTGCTTCCATTTCCTCGATGCTGCTGATACGGATGCCATTCTCCGTGCTCCTTGGGTTTTCAAGAGGAGCTTCCTTGCTTTTCACCGCTTGTTCATTGGTTACGATCCACTAAAAAATACGCCCTCACACAACTTGATATGGGTTAAGCTTCCGAATATCCCCCTGGAGATGTGGTCAAAGGAGATCCTAGAAATTATTGGGAATTCAATTGGTCATTTTATCTACATTGATCCTTGGTGCATCGGTGAACGAGATAAGAGGATCGCCTGGATCCTTATCGACCGTACCTATCGGGGTGGCTACCCTGAACACATTGAAATCACATGGCGTGACATGCACATCTCCCAACGACTGGATTTCTGGGGCGTTCCTTTTCAATGTGCTGCCTGTCATAAGACTGGTCATCTTATTGAAAAATGTCCCCGAAGGGACGCCCATCGACGCCGCTTTCCTCATCATCAAAAGATGTCCCGACGCCACCCCATTGAATCTGATTCCCACATGGCCCCCCAGCCTTCTGATCCCATTCCTTCTCCTCCGTTTTCCCCCTGTCCCCCCAACGCTCTTCCTTATGGAACGAGTTTGGACCGGGGTCAACCCTCCTGCCCGCGCTCCTCATCCCTGCCCCCTGTCTCCATCCCCGAACCCAATGATGACCCTCCAATTCGGTCCCCTTCCCCCATCCCGATTGGTGACATATACAAAGGATCCCTTCCCATCTTCATTTCATCCTCCTCCCCCCCACATGTTTCCCCCCCCATTACTAAAAAAGGTAAGGAACCTCTCATTGCCGTCACCCCTGTTAACTCCCCCACATCTTCGCCCGCCAACCTATTCGATAGCGACATTGACCTTCTCCTGCATCACAAATCCATCGAACTTGAACTGCTCACCATACATAAGCCATTTCATCGATCCTCCCCTACCATCAGCCCGGCGTCGGGATGGAACATTACTGTTTGAAAAACCTCCAAGGGTGGCTCTCGCCATTTCCGTGGGCGACCCATCTGTCCGGATCAGGGAATTCGATCTCTATCCCTAGTCGATGTTCCGATATTTGACATGTCTTCCCCTCGATCACAGCCTCTTAGAGAAGATGCGGCTGGTCCATCCGTCCCATGATGGACATTGTTTCCATGAACATTCGTGGGCTGGGTGCAGGGCACAAATATCTTGCATTAAACCATATCTTCTCATCTGCTCGGCCAAAGATTATTCTCATTCAAGAATCTATGCATGATCGCCATTCTTCTTTAACATACTTCCGTAAGATGTTCCCCTCATGGCACATGGCGGCTATTGACGCTTGCAGCCACTCGGGTGGTCTTGTTGCTCTCTGGAATCCTCTATGGATTCGCGCTTCCGCCTACAAATGTTTTGCTGGCATATTGTTAAATGCCACCTTTCGGGGGCATAGATCTCCTATCAACATACTCAACATCTATGCTCCATATATGCACCGATATCCCTTCTGGGATAGATTCTTCTCTTCGGACCTGTGTGAGATCCGTCATATGCTACTAGTCGGGGACATGAACTTCACTCTTGGGCCTGACGAAGTATGGGGTGGTGGCAGGCATATGGACCCGATATCTGATTTCATGAAGACCCACCTTCTGCAACAGAAATTCATTGACATTGCTCCATCTGTTTTAACACACACATGGGAAAATGGACGCACGGGTGATGCATACATTTCTAAACGATTGGACCGTGCTATCATTCAAGCGGATATTATTGAACATATGGGCATGCCGTTCCTCTTCATAGGCAACGAATCCATATCAGACCATCAGCCGATATTCATTCAATGGCGGCAGCGGCCATATAAACAACATTTTCCATTTAAATTTGACTGCTCCTTTATAGATGATCCTGATCTTATTCATATTGTCACAAATGCATGGAGCGCCTCGGGAAACTACGCTTCATCTCATGCCCCATCCTTTCATCAACGCATGAAGCACGTTCGTTCCATTGTAAAGACTTGGCAGACTGAGAAGAAGAATCGCAACCGCGACGAATTGCAGAATATTCAAAGTGAATTGGATCATGTTCGCTCTGCTCATGACCCTAATTCTATGTCCTTTCATATCAGATGTCAGATTGTTGATTTATCACGCCGCAAACTACAGTTATTAAAATTAGAGGAATCCACATGGCACCTTAAGAGCAGGGCGTTATGGCTTGGAATGGGAGACAGGAATACAAATTTTTTCCACAAGTTTGCAAATCATAGACGCGAGATTAATGCTATTTGGCGGATCAGTGACGGCACTGGTGGCTATTTTTATTCGCAACAGGACATCACCAATGCTGCCCTCGCTCATTTTAAATCCCAATACAACCGAGGTATTGGTTGTGCCATTCACGATATTCTTTGGGGAATTGAGATATTCCCCACCATGTTTGATGACACTACTAATGACTCCATATATTAGCCGATAACAGAGGATGAGCTCCATGGTGTTCTTAAGGCTTTCAGCAAGGATAAATGTCCTGGACCCGATGGTTGGACCATCGAATTCTTCCTACACTTCTTTGATCTTCTCAAACAAGATATCATACGAATGATTGAGGACTCTCGCATCTCTGGGCGCATTCATCCCCATACATCATCCACTTTGATTTCCCTTATTCCCAAGAAGAGAGATGCAGATACTTTCTCTGATTTTAGACCGATCTCTCTATGTAATATCTCTTTCAAAATAATTTCGAAGATCATTGCTGAGCGCATCAAGGGTACATTGGCTGTACATCTATCTAAAGACCAGCACGCATTTCTGAAAGGACGGAATATATTGGACGCGGTTGCATCTACTCAGGAATGTATCTATTCAATGTTCTCAAAAAACATTGACGGGGCTATCCTCAAAATAGACTTACAAAAAGCATATGATTGTATTGACTGGGGATTCATTCGCTGTCTATTGGCTCGAATTGGCTTACGGGCTGAGATGATCTATTGGATTATGGCATGTATTGAAGGCGTCAACTATGCCATCAACATCAATGGGATCCCATCTCCATACTTCATAGCTAAACGGGGCCTTCGCCAGGGCTGCCCACTAGCACCTATTATCTTCATTCTTGCCATGAACACACTCAGTCTGCACATCAACCAGGCTGTGGCTGAACAAAGATGTATTCCTATTTGTATCAGCAGACATATTTCTTTATCTCACAATTTATTTGTAGATGATGTTTTACTGTGCGCCATACTTCAACGCGCCTCATGGCAATGCCTATTCGATATCCTCATCAATTTTCAAAAGGCCACTGACCTCATCATCAACAGACATAAATCAATCTTATATTATAATGGTGCTATATCGGACTTGATTTCTTGCATTGCTGATATGTTTGGGGTACAGACACAACCTTTACGGAATGGCATTACATACCTTAGGTTCCAGCTAAAAACACACAACTACTCGGCCACTGATTGGGAATGGCTCGTTCTGCAATATTACAACAAAATATCCTCATGGGAATTTCGCGCTTTATCTCTGGCTGGCAGAGTAACACTCACTGTGGTGGTATTAACTCATTTATCGGTCTACTGGGCGCATTTGTTTTACATTCCCACTCATATCATCCGTCGTCTCAACCAATTATCGGCATGCTTCATCTGGGGCGGATCATCCACTCATCACAAGATCCATCTTGCTAATATGAAGGACATATCCATCCCAAAGCAGCAGGGTGGATGGGGCATTAAGGATCTAAGACGTTTTGGTTGCGCGCTGATCTGTCGCACATTATGGAGAGGCATATATGGATGCTCGCCATGGAGCAACATCATCCGACATAGATACATGAAGGGGAAACATATCGAATACTGGTACAGGAAAGGGACCATAGGTATAAGTGCGGTATCACCTATATGGCGCAATATGAAAAAGATTGAAACACTGTTTCTGTCACGTCTGAGATGGCAGTTTCATACAGGTGGTAATATCCTCATCGGCATCGATCCAATTGTTTGTGGACATTCCGACCTTAATTTTCCAAGGGTGCTCATCACTCAGCTTCAGCATCAAGGCATTTTCACATGGGACAAATTGATCAAGGAATGGCAAGGTTCCACCCCAATCTGGATGGAAAGTAGCGACCTCAATCTACAGGACATGCTGGCGGGTATATGGAAATCACTCACAGACACCTTAACTGGAAGCAGCATTCATCGACATGGAATTTCCGATCAACTAAAATGGACCGTCAGTTCTTTTAAGAGACCTGTGTCTGTCAAAGACATATATGCATATTTGATCAGCAACAGATTTCCATATTCTCTCCCATCTTTCCCTTACATTTTCTGGAAGGCAAAATGTCCACCTAAATTTACACATTTTGCATGGTTGGTCTTCTACAACAAAAATCTTTCATGGGAAAATCTCAGAAAACGTTCATGGCATGGCCCCAGCAGATGCTCTATATGCGGCAATGATGAAGAGACCAACCTCCATATGTTCATCAAATGTCCAGCCACCCTCCGGATCTGGTATGTTCTGGAAATCAATTTTGATTTCATACTGACTGATTTTGATTCTACTAGTGCAGCTCTTATATGGTGGAGCAGACAGAATGGAAACAGGTGCTTCATCATCCTCTTATTTCTATGGTCGGTATGGAAATGGCGGAATGCCATAATATTCAAAGACACACATGTGCCTCCATCCTTCATTATTGACAACATCATGTCCCTGTGGCACATGATATACGGCTCCATTTGATGGCACAATCAATCTGCCTCTTGATCTTTTTGTCTGCATCATACACAGTTACCTTATTTTTGAACATTTCACATCTAACTGTCAATTGCAATGACTGATATATTTGTTTACAGACACAATAGCCATATATATGTGTAACATGCTAATATCTGTAAAATGCTACATGATGTGTACATCACACAATCAGTACTTATATTTTCTCAATATAATATATTACGCTTTTTTTCTTCTGAAAAAATATATGGATTAAGCACCCTCAAAAACCTTTAGGGCACTTTGATTGTACAGGGGTTATCCATCAAGATTCAAGATTTTGATTTCAATAAATTCATGCCAAATTTTAGAGAAATTAGACCAGAAAAACCCACTAAGAAAATTTATAAAAAATCATACTAAAGACAACTAATCTACATAATAATAAAATTAAACCTTTTATTAAATTTTTATTTTTAAAGAGACCCATATAAAATGTTAACAATAAATTGTTAACTTGCAAGAACAAGGTATATAATCAGAAATAACAACAATAAATTGTTAACTTGCAAAAACAAGGTATATAATCAGAAATAACAATCTAATAAATCCTAGTGTGAGATTGAGGTTAAAAAGACTCCATTCTAGCGCCACATTTACATTAGATTTATGAAAACCATAATCACAACCGTAGGTTTAGTTATTGAAACCACAGAAATGACCCCATTCTATTGGAACACGTCAGAAAAGCAAAAGGCATCCGGGAGAAAAGCATACACGTCACAAAAGCAAAAAACATCTCCATTGAATTTTGAATGTTCCAGTAAACAATTTTGTGCCGTCGGATCATTGAACGGCTAGTGACTGATCAATCTTGATCCCTTGACCATGCAGTTTCTTTACGTTCCGCACGCCCATTTATTTACGTTCCGCACGCCCGCTCTCTAAGGTAGGCTGCGTGTATGTTTGTCCAGTGAGCGCTCTCTGGGTATCGTGCGTCTTTGTGTATTTGTGTCGTGGGTGTTTGTGTGCGTGTCTCTTTATGTGTTGTGTGTTCTTTACGTGATGTGATTGTGTAATTATGTGATCTCTGTGTGAGAGTGTTCCCTGAAATTGTGAGTTCATTGAGTGAGGAGATTGACAGAGAAATTTTTGGATGTAAAGAAAGCAGACGTAGGGTTCGATGGCCCAAGGCCATTTCATTTATATTTGTAAGTATGTTAAAATCTATGTCATCGTTTTCATTTTCATCTTTCATCTCTATCTTGCAAACCAATTTGTCCATTGAAATTTGATTTCTAATTTGTGAATTTATGTTCTTAATTTGTAACCACAGGAAGTACTGTCTGAGCATGGCTCGGCAGGCTAGTAACAGCAATTGCAAATGCTAAGCTGCTGAGAGTTCAAAAGAAGAAAAGAAAAGGGCGGGATGCTCCTAGAAAAGGGCGGGATGCTCCATCATCACCATCAGGTAGCTGTCATTTCTCCATTAAGTAGCTATCATTTCCGGGTAAGTTTCTTTATGCCCTTTTCCTCTCCAATTCGGTGCTCTGCTCCTCTTTACTAACTTGATATAACTTCTATTATAACCCACTTTATATTTGGTCAATAGATATAGATTTTGAATTTGTTTTTGAAAACATCTTTTTATTCAGAACCACACGAGCAATATCTCCCCGATATAACTTCTATTCTAATCCATTTTATTTTTGGTCAGTAGATATAGGAAAACAATTTTTATTCAGAATCACACGAGCAATATCTCCCTGAAACAAATCCACGGGTCGTTTCCTTTAGTTTTTTGGGGATATTGCTGTTATTTGTGGGCTTTTTCCTTTAGTTATTTGGGGTTTCTGCAGTTTTCCAGGGGATTCTTTATATGATGGGAAAACAATTTTATTCAGAATCCACATAAGCAGTATTTCCCTGAAACAAATCCACGGGTCGTTTCGTTTAGTTGTTTGGGGTTTCTGCTATCTGTGGGTATTTTCCTTTACTTGTTTGGGATTTCGGCTATCTGTGGGTATTTTTCTTTAGTTGTTTCTTTAAGTTGTATGGGGATTCTGTTATTTGTTGGGTCTTTTCTGTGTTGTTTTTAAAGATGCTAATATTTTTCGGATTAATTCACAAAGTTTCAGAATTTGAGTGTCTAATAGTGACCATACCCATAACAATCTTAACCTAAAAGCACAACGATCCAAAAGAAATTGTACTTGAATCTATGTTCACACAATTTAGATCAAAAAAAATATATATATATATATAATATATATATCATCTGATTGAGTTCTTCTTTTCTTGTTGCGGTACCTACAATTTATGTGACACGCCACACTTCCCCTGCTATCCTTGACATATTGGACGTCCAATCCTCGGATCCTAATGCACCCATTTACATTCTCCCCGAATAGGCGGGATGCTTTCCTGCCTGATAGGTGGTTTTTCTTTTCAGCAGTGAGGAAACCCACTTGAGAGAGCAGTCCATAGAACCCTTTTCAAGATATTACATAGCATAACCACAAATGTGCCGCTCACGTAATCCTTGCCCTGCTTCGTTTATTAGCTTATGGTGCCTCTAATTTTCTCGGCTCTGAAATCGGATTTATCTGTGTGGAGATAGAGATGATGAAAGTGAAGGATATAATAGAAAGAAAGCTCGTGATGTGCAAGTAACAGGGAGGGGGCTTGTCCTGGTTTCTTGGAATTTAAATTTTTTTATGAATTGATTGTCGTTTGTTTCACGGTCAAATCCACCTGTCTCCGTGTCTTTTCCAAAATTAAATGATTTTTTTGGCAAGGGCTAACCAGCTTGCCATAGGGCATTAAATGCCTTGGTACATGCAGGCTATATAACAAAATAACACACAGCCTCAGTCGTTATATAAATTAAAAATAAAAGCTGTGCGTTATTTTGTTATATAACCTACATATACCAGGGCATTTAATGCCTTATGGCAGATTGGTTAGCCCTTGCCGATTCTTTCTGTAAATTTAATACTGGATACCTTCAAAGTTTTTATAATGAAAATAATAGTTACTAGAGAGTTTGATGATAACAGAATGTAATGATATTTGTTTAAAAATGATGGAATGTAATGATATTTGTTTAAAAATGATGATAACAGAATGTGATGATATTTGTTTAAAAATAATGAACATTATCCTATATATAAGTGGATTATTTAAAATAATGAACATTATCCTATATATAAGTGGATTATTAAAAAATAATAAGAAATTACTACTTTTCATAAAAATGATTATAAATGAATGAGTTAGTTGAATTCTAAAAATAATATCTAATATAATATCGTACAAAAATTCCTCAATATTTAAATTAATTATTTATTTAAAAATCACACTACATCAATTTCTTGAATATCAATTTCTTATTTATTTGTTAAAAGATTATAACTAATCATGGTTTAAAGAATCTTTAACTCACTATTTTTTAAACCCAGTTTTCAGCAGGCGTTCAACATGTTTTTCAAAGTTTGTTTATCGATCACTTTATGTTATTTATTATGGTTAATTTAATCCTAAATACGAGTACGAAATGAAAATCCTAATTATAATATTATATCCAATTTTCACTGTCATCATATACTGAATAGGCGTAGTTTAATGAGCTATATTTTTTTTCCAAAATAATAGAAATTTCGGGTGTATTTTTATGAATTGAGTAGAAGTTTGGGTTATATTCGATTTTCCTATTACGGAATAGCGGTAGGAATAGCTGTAGTTTAAGGGGTCACATTTTTTACCTCTAAGATAATAGAAATTTTGGTTGCATTTTTATAAAATTTGGTAGAAATTTTGGGAAATCCGGATTATAATTGTCAAGTTTTAAGATTTTAGGTGGCTTTGAGATTCTTGATGGTGCTAAATCCATTAACAATAAAAAAAACTTATTCAAACACTTAAGAATCATTTTTTTGAAAAAAAACTTGTCAGGATATTTTAATGGTACTAAATCCATTTCCACTAAAAAAACTATTCAAACACTCTAAGAATCAAATATTTTGAAAAAAAACTTACCAAATTCTTGCGAAAAAATACCCATCTAATCAAAATTGTAACCTCAATAAACAACATCATACATAATATATAAATTTTCCAACTTATTAATATCTTGAACATAATATTTATTCTAAACCATCTTATATGGACTTGTCTTTAGTTATTTATTAAATGTGTTTTAGTGATTGTTCCTAATTTCTCTTAATCCGAAAATCTTGATTTGAATATCATTAAAGTAGAATAATTTTAGACTTAATTTTTCTTTAAAGAATAAATATTTAATTCTCTATTTTTTTTAAGAGCTCCAAGAAAGTGTTTAAAGGAAGGTTTTATTTAATAATATTTATAAATTATAAATAATAAGAAAACAAGATTATATATATTATAATTAAAAATTTAGAGTTGATTATTATTTATTTGTATAAATTTTTTTTATTTTCGCTTTAGTATATAATAATTATAGGATTAAAGACATAAACTATATTTTTTGACAAGGACTAATATATTTTATAATTTGAGAATTACTTATATGTGATTTATGATATGAATATATTTGATTTATTTAAATAAATGAACAATATGAAGATAAATGCTTTTGTAATGAGAGCTTCATTTTTTCAAATGAACAATAAATTGAATTAAATTAAATTTAAACAAATAATAATCTATTGATTTATATCTTGACTTTAATAACTTTATTCTTTTTACATTATACTTCATATCAAGGTGATTGTCAATTGAGCTACACTCCATGAGTGTCACTCATGGAGTGTAACTCAATTGACAACCCTATTTCTATTTTACTCTCGCACGATCACACCATAGAGGTGCATCCCCTTATATTATTTATTCCAAATGTCGTTGGAGTTCCCTTAGAATTAAATTAAATTCAAGCAAATAACAATTCATTGATTTACATCTTGACTTTGACAACCCTATTCCTATTTTACTCTCACAAGATGACACCGTAGAGGTGCATCCCCTTATATTATTTATTCAAAATGTTTGAGTTACCTTAGAATACTCAATAGGGTGATGAAGGATTTGTTGTTTTTGCAACTTAGAAAAATATCTTAGGATATAAAATAACAATATGGTAAGCGAGACATGAAACATATAAAGAGGGGATTCTATTCTTAAAACTACCTCTACATATTTATCTCAAAAACTTTAAAACTCAGTTATCTCTATTTTCTTTTCTTAATCACCTTATTTATGCATGTTGATTTATTTTCCTTTCAACCAACTTATTTATATTAATGGAGAATTGTTTTAGGGTAAAATTGTGGTGGGGTTTTGTATGATGTTGTGTTTTCTCTTTTACTAAGTGATGACTACTTATTATCTATTTTTCAAATGAAGTTTACACTAAATAGTTTAGAATAGTTTCCAAATTAATATCACGAATTCATATTTAATTGTAATAAATAATTTAGAAGAAATTCCATATTATCGTTACTTATATTACTTGTAAATTAACGTTTTATTTTCTAAGTTCTTATCTTTAAAATCTATATCCAATTTAATTTTATTATCCTCGAAAGTTTGTAAATCAACATTTTATTTTCCAATATAATTTACCATTCTAAATATTCCTTGCCATTTCAAAAATCTATACCAAATTCAATTTTATTATCCTGAATAAATCAACATTTTATTTTCTAATTTCTTATCTTTAAAATCTCTACCCAATTTAATTTTCCTATCCTGAATATTCCTTGCCACTCCAATATGTTGCAATTGTCTTTTTTAAATTCTATACTGAGGAAGAGCAGAAAATAAGACCTTCTGACTTGTAAGAGCATTGATTGGGGATACAGGATGCATTTATTAGAATATACTGTGGTAAGGGTGGTTTTGGCACTGAGATGTCGTTGTTCCATGCATGATTATATACTGAGGTTAGTACTAGATGACTTGTAAAAGCTGGTTGAGGTTCCTGATGGCTATGAAAGAGGTGGTTTGTTGTTACACAGGTTGCAAGGGATCAATCAAGTGGTGGGAACATATAACTATAGTGCTTGGCGTTAGATAATCACCCGAGGTTGAAGGTTCTTCAATGAGAGAAATGAATAGCGATGCTTATATACTCATCCTTAGCGCTCTTTCGATTTGATTCTTGAGAAAATATTAGCTAATTTTATTCCTGGACTCATATAGATAAATGTCATGCTACACCATGATTGATTGATTGTTTGCTTACGGTAATGACTGTAACGATAGCTAATAAATGAGATAAGGATTCCTGTGATTCACCGTGCTAACGAATGGAGATAATTTGCCATGATGCGATAGTAGACATTGTGCATGCTTCAATGAGCTAATTGACGTAGAGAATTATAGAGAGAAGTGACGTGCTACACCTCGATACATAAACGAATAGATATAATTGTTGTCCTCCGGTATTGTTCCGTGGTTCTACATAGGAATTTTTGAAATTCTCCTGGTGGTCCGTGTGTTCCCTGAACTAGTCTACGGTGGTAAGGGTTCCCCTGTGTCATTCCCGGTACTTAGGCAAGATACTAGCATCATATTGATGGCAGCCTGGACAAGTAATGAGGTGATTTGAGCATAAACAAATCTCATATTCATATTCATATTCATATTCATTGTAGATGGTGGTTTTTTTTTAATTTGTGGTGGAAAAGATCTAAAGAAGTTTGGGAAAAATGGGTGAGTATTTTTTTGCATTTTTGGGGCAGTGGAATCTGAAAACATCTCATTTTGGAATGTGATGCCTTCAGAAACAGTTATAACAATATATTGATATAAATTACTTGGCATTGTTTTTCAATGAAAAACTGTTAGAAAGTCAAATTATTATTAATTTGTGTAATAAAAAGATTAATTTAAGTAATATAAAGATTGAATTATAAAATACTAAAAATAGAGATAATAGTAGACTTTAAAATTTCATTCATTCAATGAATGAAAACATTAAAAATTAATTCCGCTCGATTGTTGAATGCTTTGTCACCGTGCTAATAAATTGATAACAAAAATGAATAAATCAATTTCCCCTTTCGCTTCGGACAACCTGTCCCAACCAGAGTATAAGCAGTAAGCCTTTCCACACAAATTCAAAGCTCTTCCCATTACAGGAGGTGGAGAATGGAATTAAGAAGCTGAAAACAAGAAAGGTAAAGGACTTAGTTGAACTTCAAGCAGAGTATCTAAAATGGGGATGAATGTTCTTGCACCGTACATCATGAAAATATTCAACAATATCATTCAACGTGGATTCCCAGAGACTGGATAACTAGCGTAGCAATACCCTTTTTAAAAATGGAGCCATTAATAATCCATTCAACTATAGAACAATTATGATCAATCCTTTGTTTGCAAAGCTTTTCGGCAGCATGGTAGAAGATATAATTAGCGAGTGGGCAAAAGTAAAAGAAAAGAGGGCAAGAGGCCAAGTGGGTTTTAGGCCAAAACATTCTACAGTGGATCATGGCATCACGATGAGACACATTGTTGAAAATGTTTGGGAGGACAAAGGAGGAGTATTTCGCTGCTTTGTTGACTTAAAAAAAGCATTTGACACAGTCCCTAGGGATAAGTTGTGGCATAGAATGGAAGAACTTGAAATTCCTGTTCATTATAGAGCCACTATCCATAGACTTTATGAAGAAGTGAAAGTCAAAATTAGAACCTCCGCAAGTATTTCAAAAAGTTTTAGAAGTGACATTGGGGTCAAGCGAGGTTGCCCTCTATCCCCCATTCTTTTTGGTCTATATATTGATAAATTTGCAAGGTGGAGATGGTGTTCCACTGGGGGAGTTCGTGATAAAGCTTCTTTTATACGCTAATGATATTGTATTGATTTCTAAATCGGCCCATGGATTGCAAATGCACTTATATGCCCTTAAGCATTTTTGTAGAGCAGTGGGGATGCAAGTTAATACTAGCAAGACCAAAATAATGATTTTTTTCTAATAAAAGGAAGCAGAGCCAACATACTTTATTCTTTGAAGACAACATTATTGAAGAAGTAAATGAGTTCAAGTAACTTGGGATTGATTTCAACAACAAACTCAATTGGGGGGACTACGGAAAGAAGAGAATTTTAGGAGGGTGGAAAACATTATATGCTCTTCAAAACAGATGTAGAGAGGCAGAGTTATGGGATTGGAAAACAATTAAAGTGCTTTTTGGACTCCTAGTTTGTCCAGTGATGCTATATGGGTGTGAATTGTGGGTAGCAGCACTTCCATCTCAAAATGGAAACAAATTGAGAAAATCCAAAAACGCTTGATCATGAGCAAGTTCAAAATAAAAAGTTTGATACCTTATGAGATAATGTTGAGTGAAACAGGAGCAACTTCCATTGAAGCAATTGCTATGGCGCAGTTCATAAGATACCTAAAAAGAATTGAATAGATGAGAGTAGGTAGATGACCTAATGTTATCTTCAATGAAGACATGAGTGAAAGAAAGAAAACGTGGATGAAACAAAACTACACATGGATGCAAAAATGGAATATCTACCTCAATCCCTATCCCACAAATAGCAAGGAGCTAAAGGATTTTGTTATGGCGAAGTTTCGTAAAAAGGTATGGGGAAAAGAGTTGGGTAGAAAGAAGAAATATTACATTGAGGAATTCAACCCTACATGTGATTTACAACAAAAAGAGTTCATTGGAGCTAGCATTTCATGGAGGGCAAAGATTCTTATTGCTCAATTAAGGACCAACACATATCAACTTCGGTGTGAAACAAGACGGTGGAAAATGCCTAAATAAGCTTGGGAAGAATGAGTGTGTGCCTTTTGCATGTCTGACATTGTGGAATAGGAAAAACATTTCATTTTGGAATGTAATGCATTCAAAGACATTAGAGAAAGTTATGTGAACATGTTAGCGTAAGTTTTTTGGCATTGTCTTTTTAGCGAAGGGATTGTTGGAAAATTGGGTCAGCTTATCATCAATTTGAATTGGAAGATTGCTGAATTGCAAAGAGCGAAAAACAGAAAACTAATAGTCTCATAAACTACTTTTAGTCTCATAAACCTTAAAATATCATTTCATTTGCGTATTTTCTTTCCCCTTAAAAAATATAGAGGGAAATGCAGTCTACGACTCTATACGAGGCAAGATTTCCCTGTGAAATAGAAGCGAGACATCAATAGAGCCTTTAATTCCCCAATAAATCCCGGTGTCTAGGAATCCGTATGAGGCAGCATTTCCCTGCGAATAGAACCGAGATATCAATAGAGCCTTCAATTCCCCCAATAAATCCCGGTGTTTGAAGGGATTTATCGCTTTTTTCAAGAAGAAAAAAACAGCCTTTTTTCATTACTTAAAAGAAAAAGAGGTTACATTGAAGCACAGATCAGATCGACTCTCAGCAGAGAGATCACGAGCATTAGAATTCCAGCATGAGAAAACAGAGATCGCCAGAAATACATAGATCACCCCAAAAAGGAAAAACATCGCTCACAGAAATAGAAACCAAAACAGGGGAATCTATTGATCTTGATCTCAAACAGAGGAAAATGTAACCTCCAAGACCAGAAAACAAAAGCTCCAACCCGCCTGTTCAATAAAGAAGCCAGAAACAGAAAAATAAGTCATCCAAAAAAGGGAAAGAGAGGGCCGCCCCTGCCTCTAGAACATAAAACTGCCGGAGCAAGGTATTTATTACTTGTCCACCCCTTCACCAAATAAGTAACTTGGCAAGGAGCAAGGAGCGTCAAGTGTCTCGCCCTCAAAAGGGGAAAGGCACGAGCGGACGCTCTTTTTTGGGGAACAAAATAGAGGAATGGAAGCTTGCTTGACTAAAAGGAAGGCAAAGATTTGAAGTCCTTTGCTCTAACCAAGTGAACTACCTGAACCACTTTCCATCTATCCTACTTGGGGGTGGTGAGGCAATGAGCCCTCTCTATATTCATTCTCGACATTCCCAATCTATGTGGGGTTAGAGTAACCGAACCATTCATTCTACGTCAAAAGCTATAGCTACAATAACAATAGAAAATCAAGTCTTGCCTGCCTTAGGATCAACTCTATCAATTCAGAGTACTGTGGCATGCTATATTTTCTCAGCTCAGCGAGAACTCGACTTCCCCCACTATTCCCTATTCTCGAACTTAGAACTCGCAATCTTAGATACGTAATAAAAGAAACTCCGAAAGCCAATTGAGCAGCTGGTCTGAAACCGCTTTATATATCACATAAAAACACTATTTTTGTGGTTAATAAGACATGCTTTTTTATTTATTGATCATGCGGCACACAGAAGTATTATATACGTAATAGAATAGGTTGAGATTCGAGAAACTCCTCCCTCCCTGGGAAAGGTTGAACACGTTGGGCATAGCTCAGTAAAGATGTGGACGTCCAGTGAGGACCATTATCTACGCAATAATTACCCTTTCCCCTAGAAATCTACATCTATTGCCAAACACTCTGTAAATATTGGAAGTTTGCTTGATCTCATTATTTCCGTTCCTATCCTTTTGCAGATGATAAATCTGCGTTTTGTTGCAGGGAATAGATTCAATATCTTGCAGTCGAGGTCCTTTCCAAATCAACGAGGTGGACAGGTCCATTGAGAGTGCCCATCGATCCACCTTGATTGTAGAAATCCAATCCGTTCAGTAGGACCGTCTTTCCTCTCTCACCGACCAAAACCACTAAAATGAGCGTCTCTCAGCCCGCCTTTGACTTTCATTTCTATGCCCTGCCCAAATCATTTCATTGCATTTCCCTAGCTATAGAAGGAGGAAGATTAGCCGTAGGGAATTTCTTTCTATGTGGAAGGGAGGGAACAGTAGAGATGAGGGATGCTCGAATCCATTGGATGAATTGCTTGCTTACGAAAGTTAACTACTTATTTGTATAGATAAAGTTGTAACATGGGAACATAAATCTATTGGTGGAGAATCCTGTAGAGTTATTGCGACCCTTAGGTGCTATTGTGTAAACCCTCTTTAGTTTAGTAGAACACATGAAACAGAGGTTGCCACCTATAGACCTTTGCTCTCCCTGGCATAATGTAACAATTGCCCAAAATCATGAAGATGAGAAAATACGGTGTGAATTCATATATTTCCTGCTAGCCTACCCTTCAATATGATTGCATGTAGGGCACTTACTATTTCTATATCCCGCCCACCCAGCTGGCTGACGTTGGAGAAAGAGTGTGTCCTGGGCACAAAAAAGTTTTTTCCTTACCACGGTCAACAAAAATCGTACTAGATATAAAGCTGATTTTGGTTTTTTTCCAGGAGAAAAAAACCTAACTTTTATATATAATAAAAGCAAGTACAGGTTACAAATTTATTTTATTTATTATTTATTTTATTTTTTTTTTTTTTGATCAGGATATAGATCTGTCATACAATTCAGGAGTTACATAATGATTCTTTGTCCAAAAATACCTGAAAAGTAGTCCTTAGAAAACTTACAAAAGAGTTCCAAGATAGATATCTTTTTCTTTGTCAAAATAATGCCTAATAAATAGTCCTTAGAAAACGACCTGTTTCTTTATACCCAACATTTTCCAAAACAGAATGTGAAAACTGGTAACAATATCAGTATTTGTAGTCTCTATCTTGTGAAAAGAAGCAGAGGCTAAAGGATGGAAATAGTGCCTGTGTCAGTCCTGGTTTCATGATTGTATGCAGCATAAAAAATGACTCCTGGAGTTTTCCCAACTCTTTTTGAAAGCTTGTCTGCAATGTGATTATGTTCCCTGTAGATGTTCCTGTATGTGATTCGCTGAAAAGCACCTTCAACTAATCTTATGCGCTTCATCCAATTTGTTAACAATGGAGGGTGGAAACTAGATAGGCCTGAAACCCACTCAATGATGCACTTAGAGTCCCCAAATACCTGTAATTCATTGATGTTGAGCCATTTTGCAGCGAAGAGTATGCCCCATAAAGCTATAATTTCTGCCCTCTTGTTGGAGCTCCTGCCTCCCTCCCACCAGAAATGATAGGATGTGCCTGGTTCAGAAATGATGAGAGCACCGCAGCCACAATAATTGTTAGAGCAAGCTCCATCGAAAAAACCAACCGGGAAACTTTGCCTCAAATCCAATGCTTGTGCCTTTCTAAGTTTCTGTACTTTTTCCCTTGGTCCAATTTTTGAGAAATAAGCCGTGATCCCCAACATTGTTTTTATCACGTCTACCTTTTTATTCTCAAAAATCTTTCAGTTCTTGCATCACCAGATGCCCCAGAAAATGTAGAGGGTTAAAGCGCAATGTTCTTTATGAGGCTTGAACTAGTATTTAAGGCATGACTCTAGAGAATTAGAATTTCATGTAGCCACAATCCGTAAAATGTTTAGGACAGAATTCCATATATTTATGGCTGTAGGACATCTCATAAATAGGTGAAGAACATCCTCCGAGTTCTGCATACAGAGGGAGCAGATGCTAGGTCCAGTGAAGCCTCTATGTGAGAATTTTGTTGTTTAAGGACAGTCATCCGAAACACTTGAGTTTTAGTGGCAACTCCCTAGACCATAGTTTTTGATACCAGTTGTGATCCTCCGTAGTGGGTAGAGAGTGTAAGATACTCTTGTATATTTCCATCAAATTCTTGAGTGTTTGTCCTGCCCATGACATCCAATCCTGCTCCTCTGAAATAGTTATCCCTGCATCATTAATCTGAGATATGTAATGCTCCCATTCTGTCGTCATACAACCAAGAAGACCAGTTTCAGCTGCACTAAGCCAGGACTGAAAATAAAAAGGATGTTCCTAAAGAGTAACAATATGTAAAAGATGAATGATATGTCTACCACGCAGATTTAGAAGGAGAGGTGCCAATAGGGAATGATTGCCCTGCAATCCCCGAATAGCATCCAAACCTATTTCGCCACTAGATCCATTCCCTACCCTTTCAATAGAGCCCCCCCAATAACCAGTGCCTGTTCCTCATCATGCTTCGCCAAATGTAGGAGGATATTTGTGTGAAAATTCCTTAAACCCGGAATTCCTATTGCAAAAACTGATGATATTTCTCCTACTTGTTAGATTTACCTGAACAAGTTATTTGCAGTTTCCTTCGGAAAACATCGAAATGCATACACTGCAGCCTACATCAATTAAATAATATGCCGAAACAAGAACTGAACAATAGAGAAAGATACAACACAAATGACACAATTATTTTTGGACAAACGTCCCCGGAAAAACCCAATGTGGGAAACCGGTGCAACAGATCTAAGGGTTTTATTATTAAGCGGAAGTATTTCTAAATACAACCGTTGGATGCCCTTCGGCAGTCCAGTTATAGGAAAATTACTTGGCAGAAGAAATTAGTGAGATTACCTCACTCTACACTGCAAGTCCCGGCTGATCCGGCAGCTGAACCACGAGTTCCCCGCCTGCTTCTGTGATGCCCCTGCTTGGGCCCTGCATCAACCTCTAAGGCTCTGTGTCAGCTTAACTAGGAAACGATTTGCCCTCAAAAGCCTATTCCAGCCCTCCCGGCTTAGAAACGTCAACTTCCTCAACAAACTCAGACTTTTGCACTGGAAGATACTGTGCTGCTTTGCATGGTGTGAAAATTCCTACACTGAAGTAACCCCTATTGCAGCAAATTTGAATCTACTTCACCTACTTGATTTTTAAATTATATTCATCATGTTATTCTTCTGAATACTGAAGCAAACTACTTCTGCAGTCTACAGTAATTAAATATTTGATCTCATGAAACAGAGAACAGAGCAAAGAACAAGATACATAGGACACACTTACTTTTGGACGCAATAGTCCCCGAAAAAATCCAATGCAGGAAAACCGGTGCAACAGTTCTGAGGGTTTATTATTATGTAGGAGAAATATCTGAATACAAATCTAGGATGCTCATCTAGCAATCTTTTACAGAGAAAAATACTGGCGGAAAATCTGAGTGAGTTTTACCTCACTTCACCAAGCAGAATTCTGACTGATCCGGCACAAGACTGGCTAATCCCAGTTATTTCTGCGTTGGCTTTGCGTCAGCCCTGCATCAGCTTCTCTTCCCTCTGCGTCAGCTCTCCTGGTTGTTCCAGCAGTTCCTAGCAGTTTCGACTATTCTGGCAGTCCTGGATTTTGCGAGACAGGAAACTTTTCTGCTCTGCGCAGGACCTTCTGGCTCTGCGTGGGCCCAGAGTGGCCCAGCATCAACCTTTCCCTGCTACTGCGTGTTGAAATTTTTAAGTATTACCCGTTAGAAATTTTATCTATATTCTCTGATTTATTTCTGCTACTTGTTAATTATGAACAAGTTATTTAAACATATAAATATTGAAATAAACACAATACAATCTCAACTATCTACAAATCAACAACTGAAAGAAATAGCAAACACACAAGTGACACCGTTATTTTTGGACAACTCGTCCTCAGAAAAACCCAACTTGGGAAAACCAGTGCAACAATTCTGAGGGTTATTTTATTATGCAGTCTATCTGAGTACAATTGGGTGCCAAACCGGCTCACCCGACAGAGAAAATAATCCGGCAGTAATACCTCTCTATTCGGAAGTAGATATTCAAAAAATATGCCCCACGAAACCCTCTCCAACACAACTGAAGCACTGAGTCAACCCTCCTGGCCTCTGTGTTAGCCTGAAAACCCCCTACGTCAGCTCTCTGAGGCTCTGCGCAGCCTCTCTGGCTCTATGCGTCACTCCAACAGCCTCTACGTGGATGATGCAGGCCCTCCTGGCCTCTGTGTTGTCTCTGCTAGCCTCTGCGTGGCTCCCTTTGGCTTCTGCGTCTATCTCTCTGCCTCTGCACTGGTCTTCCGACACTATCTCTGCCTCTCTGTCTCGTACTCATTGCCCCTCGCTGTAAATTGATCACTAATTTGACTTTTCTTAGCAAACCCCACTTTAGAAAATCGAATGATTGATCACTCTGGTGTATTCTCCCACTGACCCTCAAGCCTCCTCTTATACTTTTCTTGTTGGTCCTTCAACGACTGAGATTACATCTCTTATCAACGACTAAGATTAGATTTGGCTTGATCCATGTCATTTGGAACCTTCTAACCCAGTTTTATATTACTACCCATTAATATTTTGTTTCTCCTAAGTTTAGACTTAGGAACTCCATTAAAAATATTAATTATTTTAATAAAATACAATCTGGGCAGAATTTCACTAAACGGTTTATGGGTTCTTTATAACTCATGTTCCGTAGCCTGACCACCAATTTTCAAGGCTAGAGCATTTCCGATGCTACCAAAAACTAGCACTCCCTCTTAGCGAGGAAAGTGCTCTAGCAACAATGTCCACCTGCATGCTGCTCTGTTTCTGAAGCACCTCCTTTCTGCACTGTTGCTGCCACCAACATTGTGTTGCTACTACTACTGTACTGCTGCCCATGACACTGCCACTGCCACTATTGCATTTGTACTACAAGTCCCTCTTAGACGCTGCATTTTCTATGCTGCTAGCATTGCCACTGCTAACACTACATCCGTACTGCAACTCAGTTGCTGAGAGAAGCAACTGAAAAACATCCAAAATTAACTGAACTTAACTGTATTCAGCATAATACCATGAATTTTGGAATTTGATTGCTACTAATTTCTGACCCTTTAAATCTTCTGCGCTGCTACTGACTTCTGCACTGTGCCAACTGCACTGCTGCCAACCTCACTCTGCGCTGATCAGTCTCTGGTCCCAAGCTACTGCATTTGTCTTCCAAACAATCCACTGCATCATCTAACACTAAGTCCATCTTGCTACTGCTGAATCTTGGGCTCCTGTAGTAAGGAATTGATCCAAGAGGTGGACTCCTCAAGGATCCTGCCCACATGTAGTCCTCCCGACTACAGCTCAATATCGCCCCATCTCCCTCCTGGAGATGTGTGGGCACTCATGGAAATCTCAGCTTTGTCAATCTTTGCTGAAGCAGTCTTACGATCATGTTTCTCATCCTTATCCTTTTTCATCAAAGGACATTGGGATGCATAGTGGCCCATCTCGCCACAACTGAAACATTTCACCTTCGAAATGTCCTTCTTCCACTTCTGCTTTTGCTGCCCCTTTGATGCTAGAGCTGCGTTCTCCTCCTCCTCCTTGGTCTTCATGCCACTCCCACTGCTACCATTGAGGTTGACCTTTACTGGGTCCCTCCTTAATTCCTCCTGTTGAAGAGCTGCCCACATCTCCTCCCATGAAGGTAGTCTTTCCTTGCCCAATATGTTTTGGATGAAGACTTGCCATTCATCCGAGACTCTATTCATGGCTATCCTCACCATCGCGGTTGACTGAGTAGTGGACCCCACTACAACAAGATGGTCTATAGTGTCCCGAAGATGTTGAAGATAGAGTTTCACCCCTTCTCCTTTCTACATCAAAGTCCGCTGCAACCTCTGCTCTAGGTACATCTTCCATTGTTCGAAAGAGCCTTCATACAGAGAAGACAAGGCTTCCCACATCTCTCGGGCTGTATCCTTGCCTTGCAAGTGTGAGACCACATGATCTCAAACTCCATCGAGAATGAGCCTCTTTGCCTTCCCCTGCTCGACCTTGTACTTTTCTTTTGATTGTTGTCAGCAAAAACAACTACAACACTTTTGACGTAGGCCTCGAGATCATATCCCTCCAAAACAGCTAAGATTATGGTCTTCCATATGACATAGTTGGAGGGTTTGTCCAACCTGTCTTGATCTTTGAGCCCATGCAATTCCATCTCACCCAACTGTCGAACTGACTCCTCTAGTCATTGCTTAGCACTGCTCAGCAAGTGAGAAATTCAAACTTTCTGGCAAAAAGTTCTCTGAGGAGAAAATTCCCCTTCTATGTTACTTCATTTTTTTCTAGCGGATTTCTGCCTCGACAGAAACTGTGCCCTTCAAGTACTGCATTGAGGCTATGTGTCACTCCCTCTGCCTCTGCAAGCTCATGATTCAGAAATCGTACCTCTTTGTCAACTCTCTCAGAGAGAGATTTCCTCGGAGTCTCTGCTTTCCCTGACAAGGACTGCGCAATCCCTTCAAGGGGATTCAAATTGTTGTCAAGTGCAGCTTTCGACTTCACTGCTCAGCATTGGATCTACTCTTCCTCTTTCAAAATCAATCCTCTGATACCATGTGAAAATTCCTACAATAAAGGAACCCCTATTGCAGCAAATCTGAATCTACTTCACCTACTTGATTTTTAAGTTACATTCATCAAGTTATTCTTCTTAATACTGAAGCAAATTACTTTTGCAGCCTACACTAATTAAATATTTGATCTCATGAAACAAAAAATCGAGCAAAGAACAAGATACATAGGACACACTTATTTTTGGACACAATAGTCCTCGGAAAAACCCAATACGGGAAAACAGTGCAACAGTTTTGAGGGTTTATTATTATGTAGGAGAAATATATGAATACAAATCTAGGATGCTCATCTAGCAATTCTTTATAGAGAAAAATACTGGCAGAAAATCTGAGTGAGTTTTACCTCACTTCACCTCGCAAAATTCTGGCTGATCTGACATAAGACTGACTAACCCCGGTTATTTTTGCGCTGGCTCTGCCTAGGCCTTACATCAGCCTTTTAGGCTTTGCGTCAGTCCTGCGTCAACTTCTCTGCCCTCTATGTCAGCTCTTCTGGTTGTTTCAGCAGTTCTAGATTCTGCAAGATAGGTAGCTTTTCTGCGTTGCGCAAGCCCTTTTGGCTCTTTGTCAAGACGACGTGGGCCCAAATTGGCCCAACGTCAACCTTTCCCGGCTATTGCACTGCCTCTCTTCAAGCTCTCTCCGCCTCTCTGTCAGTATTCTCTGAAAAGTCCTCTTGGATTCTCACTGCCCCTCAGCTGCAAGATCTCCCCAATCGATTTCCCTCCTGATAACTTTTCACCTCAGAAAATTGATTTCCTCAATCTGTGTGTGTGTGTGTTTCCAAATGAACCCAAGCCTCCATTTTATACTATTCCTGTTGAGTCTTCAATGACTGAGATTACATCTCTAATCAACAGCTAAGATTAAAACATGACTTGATCTGCCTTCTAGATCATTCTCACTGATGTTTTGATTAATACCCATTAATCTTTTAATTTCCCTAAGTTTAGACTTAGGAAGTCCATTAAAAATATTAATTATTTTAATAAAATACAATCCGGGTAGAATTTCACCAAACAGTTTTTGGGTTCTTTAGAACTCATGTGCCTTAGCCTCTCCACCAATTTTCAAGACTAGAGCACTTCCGATGCTACCAAAAACTAACACGTGGGGCCTGTGTGAGCCCTTCTTGGCTTTGCATCACCCTCTCTGCCCTCTGCGCTGCCTCCTCTATGTGTCTCTCTGCTGAGTATTCTTGGCTCCGGAGAAGATCCTCCAACCAAAACTCTCCTTGCCCCTCTGCGGGATCACTATGAAATCACTGCGCTGCCTCTAGCTTCAACAATTCTATCTCACTGATCAACTCTCTGTGTGTCTTCCAAATGGCCCTCAAGCCTCCTTAAATAATCTTCTTGTTGACATTCAACGACCCAGATTAGAAGCTAATCAATGGCTAAGATCATTTATGCTTGATCCTCGTCTTCTTCTAGAAGTTACACCCATAGTTAGGTTAATACCCATTAATTATTTTAATTTCCTAAGTTTAGACTTAGGGACCCATTAAAAATAATTAATTATTTTAATAAAACTGTTTTCGGGTGGAATTTCCTAAAACTCTTTCTGAGTTCTTTGGAATACATGTGCCCAAGCCTCTCTAGAAAATTTGAGACTTAGAGCACATCTGATGCTACCAGAAATCAACACTCCCTCTTAGCGAGGAATGTGCCTAGCAATGCTTCCCACTAAAGCATCACCCTGACTTCATAACATCGTCTTCTACGTTGCCGATGTCTGACATGTTGTCCACCAACCATTGCGCAAATGTTGCATCTATATGGTTGTTGACCCTGCCACTATCAAAATTGCATCCGTATTGCAACTCCCTCTTAAATTCTACATCCGTGCTACTGCTGGCACTACCACTACCAACTGCCCCTGCACTGCAAACTATTGCTGCCACTGCATCAACAACAGAAAAACATCCAAAATTTCTGAACTAGTGTTCAGCATAGGTGCATCTCTCGATGCTGAAGATTTGACTGCTGCTAGTCGCACGCTGTCCCTCTGAAGCCACTGCGATGTTGCTGCTACTGCATTGTGCCTCCCTGCACTGCTGCAACTCTGCTCTACGCTACTTAGACTTGGCGTTCTAGCCACTGCATCTGTCGCTCCAACACTTCTTTACATCATTTGACACTTCGTCCATCCCACTACTACTTATCTGGGCTCCTGTAGCAAGATATTGATCTGAGAGGTGGACTTATCAAGGATCCTGCCCATCTGTAGCTCTTTCGAATTACAGCTCCAAATGCGTCCACCTCCCTCCTTGAGGTATCTCGGCTGTCATGGCGAACTCCTCCTCCTCGATCTTCGCGGGTGCAGCCTTCGGATCATGCTTCTCATCTTTGTCATTCTTCCTGAGAGGACATTGTGTTGCGTAGTGACCCATTTCACCACACTGGAAGCATTTGATATTCGAGACGTCCTTCTTTCGCCTCCACTACTCCTGCTGCCCCTTCGATGCAAGAGTTGCATTCTCATCCTCCTCCTTGGGCTTCGACCCACAGCTGCTGCTTCCGTCAAGCTTACACTTGACCAAGTCTCTCGTCTTGCTTGAGAGCTGCCCACATCTCATCCCAATTTGGCAAAGTTGCCTTGCCAAGGATACTCTGGACAAAGACTTGACACTCATCTGAGATTGAATTGAGGTCCAATCTGCCCATATCTCATCCCAATTCGGCAAAGTTGCCCTGCCCAGGATACTCTAGACAAAGACTTGACACTCATATGAGACTGAATTGAGGGCTAGTCTAACCAACTCGGACCCTTGAGGCATAGAACCCATAGTTGCTAACTCATCACAGGTCTCCTGAAGCTTCGTGAGGAACGGATCTATGCGCTCCCACTTCTGCGTTTGTGGAAATCTCAATTTCTGCTCTAAGTACATCTTCTGTTGCTCGGAAGATCCCTGATACAGCATAGACAATGCATCCCACATCTCCTTAACATTCCCTATGCTAGCGATGTGTCAGACTACATGATCCTTCACTCCGTCGAGGATCATTCTCTTTGCCTTCACCATTTCTGCTCGGTACTTCTTCAGTGAATCTTGATTTGTAGGCACAAACACCACACTGTCGACATATGTCTTGAGGGAGTGCTCATCTAGAAGGCATGAAATCCTTTCCTTCCAGATGACATAGTTGGATGCTCCATCCAATCTATCCTGATCCCTCAAACCACTAGTTTCCATCTCTGCCTCTAAAATGTCGAACTGCTCCTCTCTACTTCCTACTGCTACTGCTCAGCCAATAGGAAAACGAACTTCTTGGCGGGAAGTCTATTGAGGGAGAATTCCCTCACTGCAAGATATGCTCCTATGAAGGCTCTCGGTCACCCAATCAAGCCTTCAACTTGGCTCCCAGAGGCTGCAAATGAAACCAATCCAAATCATGGATCCAACACCTACAAGAATGTTTTACGAAACATACCTTAGCTCACTGTTTTGAGGTTTGATTTATTTGCTTCAAACTAGGTTTGGTAGATAATTCTGAGGCACTTTGAGTATCCATCTTTGTGCTATTTTCAACCGATTTCTGATGCTATCCTGCCCTAGCAACTGTTGCAGGAAAAGCTGCGTCCCACCTAAGAAACCCCTCTTCGCTGAATCTTCTGTTGCGCTATTCCTTCTGCCGCTAACAGATTTTGATCAGGAAATCTTACCTCTCTGTTCACTCACTCAAAGAGAGCTTTACCACAAAAATCTAGTCTTCTTGGCTTGAACTGCGCAAACCCCTTGGGTATTCGAATTATTGCCCCTACAGGAATTTCTAATTCCTTTCTTCTTTCAACGTTAGGTCTTCGGACTCTTTCCTTCTTGTTTTACCTCCCTCATCTCCGATACCATGTGCAAATTCCTTAAACTCAGAATTCCTAGTGCAACAACTGATGATTTATCTCGTACTTGTTAGATTTACATGAACAAGTTATTTGCAGTTTCCTATGGCAAACATCGAAATACATACACTGCAGCCTACACTAATTAAATAACATGCCGAAACAAGAATTGAACAATAGAGAAAGATACAACACAAAGTTATTTTTGGACAAACATCCCCGGAAAAATCCAATGTGGGAAAACCGATGCAGCAGATCTGAGAGTTTTATTATTAAGCAGAAGTATTTTTGAATACAATCAGTGGATGCCCTCCCGACAATCCAGTTACAGAGAAAATCACTTGGCAGAAGAAATTAGTGAGATTACCTCACTCTACACTGCAAGTCTCGGCTGATTCGACAACTAAACCATGAGTTCCCTGAGTACTTCTGCGCTGCCCCTGCGTCAGCCTCTAAGGCCATGCGTCAGCTCAACTGGGAAGCAATTTGACCTCAGAAGCCTATTCCAGCCCTCTCGGCTCAGAAACGTCAACGTCCTCAGCAAACTCAGACTTCTGTGCTGGAATCTACGGCGCTGCTATGGGTGGGGCCTGTGTGAGCCCTTCTTGGGTTTGCGTCACCCTTTCTGCCCTCTGTGTTGCCTCCTCTGTGTGTCTCTCTACCTCTCTATTGAGTATTCTTGGCTTCGGAGAAGATCCTCCATCCAAAACTCTCCTTGTCAGTCTCTACGTGATCACTACAAACTCATTGTGCTGCCTCTAGCTTCAGCAATTCTATCTGACTGATCAACTCTCTGCGTGTCTTCCAAATGACCCTCAAGCCTCCTTAAATAATCTTCTCATTGACATTCAACGACCTAGATTAGAAGCTAATCAATGGCTAATATCATTTCTTCTTGATCCTCGTCTTCTTCTAGAATATACACTCACAGTTAGATTAATACCCATTAATTATTTTAATTTCCTAAGTTTAGACTTAGGAACCCATTAAAAATAATTAATTATTTTAATAAAACTGTCTCCGTGTGGAATTTCCCAAAACGATTTCTGGGTTCTTTGGAATACTTGTGCTCAAGCCTCCCTGCAAAATTTGAGACTTAGAGCACATCCAATGCTACCAGAAATCAACAATTTGTGTGATTTTCACGCCATCCTTGATCCATACGTCATAATCCTTATATCCCATGTACTTAACTTTGATGATTTGTGACCAAATTCCCCTGCCAATTAGTCCTCTCCATAAGCTCTTGCATATTAAAGCCTTATTGAAAGTAACCATGTCCAATATCTCCCAACCCCCCTCATTGACAGCTTTTGCTAGTCGTGACAAGCGAACTAGGTGAATTTTCCTAGTTTGATTTGTACTGGTCCACAAGAATCTGGTCAAGATAGCATCTATCTCATAGATGATTTCCATTGGCAACATATATAAATGCATCCAGTATCTCTGATCTTTATTAGTCTGTCGCCCATGGTAAGCCATCTAAACAACCAATTTGCTAATTTGCCAACAAATTTATGAATAATCCAGCGCTAATATGAATTCAGATAGTGGTTAGGCTTAATGTGGAAACCTAAATAAACAAAACTAGAGTCCAAGGGCTGAGATGTAATTCCAAAAAGTTCACAAATCTGCAAAGTCACCTCTTCATCCTGATGAGTGGAGATCAATTTGTTTTGTACTTATTCATATCAAGTCTGGATGTCGAACCGAAGGTTGAGAGGAGATGATGAAAGCAGGACCGTTCCAGGATAGTAGCCTCTCCACCAAAGTGAAGATCGTCGACAAATATCAGATGAGAAATTTGGATTTGTTTAGTCATCCTAATGCCCAAAATCAGTCCTCTATCTCGGAATTTGGAAATCCTCCTGCTAAGTGCTTCCATGGCAAGGAGAAAAATAATGGGAGACAAAGAACATCCTTGACGCATACCTCTGTATGCTTTAAAAAAGGTTGTTGGATACCTGTTAATGATGATAGAAAAGTTAGCAGTGATTGCGCATGCCATAATCCAATTTATGTTCGACTAAGTGAGACTAATTTGATGTAAAATCAGTCTCAAAAATTCCCAGTCAACATTGTCGAAAGCTTTATTTAGATCAACCTTCATTAAACAAGAATTTAGGTTCCTCACCTTAATAGAATGAATGCATTCTTGCGCAATGGCCACAATGTCTTGTATTTGTCTCCCTTCCAAAAACCCAAATTGCTCTAGAGAGATACGATCCGATAGATAAATCTTAAGTTTGCATGTAATGAGCTTAGAGATCACTTTGTAGACCGAGTTACAGAGGGAGATGGGGCGAAAATATTTGAAAGAAATAAGAGATTTCTTTTTTGGAATTAGTGCGATAAAAGTAGCATTTATGGCTCCAGAGATAAAACCCTTGTTCCTAGACTCTTCAGCCACCACCAGAAGTTTTGAGGACATAATTTGAAAGAAATGAATGTATAATTCCACCGCCCATCCATCGGGGCCAAGACTTTTGTCCCTGGTACATGCAAGGAGAACGTTATGAATTTCCTATTTCGTAACTGGTTTTCCCAATATATCATTCTCAAGCCCATGTATCAACTGTGGCATATGATTAATGAAATCCATTTGTGCATGTGTCGAGAGGTCTCTAGTAGAGAAAAAACCCTTAAAGTGGCGAAGGGCGACCAACTCAATATCCAAATGTGAAGTGAAAATGTTATCCCCATCATCACAGATGCTCCAAATGCCATTTTCACTCCTCATAGAGGCAAATCTATGAAAAACTGAGTTCTTTTCACCAACCGCTACCCACGTAGCCCGACTTTATAGGCGACATGCCTCTTCCTGTAATTTATAAATAGATCTCTTCCTGGCTTCCAACTCCATAATAAGTAATTTGCGGGCTTCAGAGGAAAAGGATGGGTCATCTGGCTTATTAAGATCACTGAGGGCTGCTTCAATAGAGTCCAAATGGAGAGATTCAACTTTTTTCTGTGTCATAACACATTTTTGGACCTCCCTCTTCAATATTTTTAGCTTGCAACAGAGGTGATCCATATAGGACGAGCTCTGGTGAATAAAAGGAACATTCCAAGAGCGATGGACAATATCTTCAAAGTTCGTATGAGCCAACCATGAATGGTTGAATTTAAAGGGAAGAGCCTTTTGACAGGATTCCCTTTCCCAGGAGAGAAGGATCGGAAGGTGATCAGATTTGAAAGAAGGAATCACTGAGGAGCAAAGATCAATTAGACCCGCTGCAAGATGATCTTTAACTAGAAATCTATTCAACTTCTTAGAAATGCATGCAGGCCCCGACCAAGCATTATTCCAGGTGGGAACAAGATTTGGTTGAGAAATGTCGTGCAGGGACAGAGAATTGAAAAATGAAACAAAGTGGGACTCCAATAAATCAGACTTGGCCTTATCACCCCATATCTCATTACGGTTCATAGTTAAATTCAAGTTGCCTGCCACAATGAGAGAACTCAAATCCAACAACCCAGAGTCCGAAACCCGGTCCCAGAAGATTCTCCTGCCTGAATATGGAGTGTAAGTATTAAGGATTTGGAAAACGTATAGGAGAACCCCGCATGTGCCTAGAGAGAAGAATCCCTGTAGGAGTCAAGTATGCCAAAAACTTAAGTCTGGAGGGTTTCCATTCCACTACTAAACCTCCAGAAAGACCACAAGAATTTGATGCATAAACAAGCCACCCAGGAAAGATTTGTAGCAGGATTTACCAAGTTCTCTCCTGAGGAATCATGGTTTCTTGAAGTAGAATAACGTTCGGCTTGTATCTATGTATAAGCCCTTTGAGAGAGCGCTCTTTAAAGCCGGTCCCCAACACCCTGATGTTAAGGGACAAAATGACCATGGGGAAACCACCAATTCAGACTTGTCCGCTCTAAGGACCCAAGGAGCATAAGAGACAGATGCCGAGAAATCACCTAGGGAGGAAGGTGAAGACAGATTATCCACAGGCAATGCCGATTTCAAACAAGAAGCAATTTTCTTGTATTGGGTAGGTTTCTTTTTCCGGGGAAGCGATAAAAGATCTGGAGCTGAGACTGAATGGGTAGGTCCATTCCCAAACCTCTCCCTCAAGTGTAAAAAGGATTTCTTAATGGTAAGGGGGTCCATCTCAGCTGAGTCAGAGAAGGATATAGATTTGAGGTCCCGATCTAGATAAATGGGAGAATTCGGGGAGGTCGACACAAATTGTACAGCTGACGTGGGTGGAGCAAAAGCCGAATCCAAGCCACATTTGAAGGGAGGTTGTAGCAGAGGTGAGTTAGGAGAGACACAATTCTCAATCAATGAGGGAAGAGGAGCAAGTGAGGGTTGGGAAGGAAGCAGAGGAACCCCACCCAAAGATTGTGGAGAGTCATTCGGGACCGAAACAGGAGAAGAACCTACGTCAAGAAGCGAAAAGAATGTAGAGAAGGGAACATAGTTACCAAGAACCTCAAGCTGACTGCTCTGCTAATGGATAGAGATCGAACCATCATTTATTCTATCCCTAGGAGGTTGAGGGCATCCCTAAGGAGCAGTTTGGCGGTTAGATTGTAAACGGGCCGGGCAGGATGTGAGGAAATGCCTTGTGGATTTTGTTGTGCTTGAGAATAAAGGTATGGAAGTTTACCAACAGCTAATTCCAACAAATGGGCATTTCTTATTTATGGGCTTGAAGACTAAGATTTTCAGTTCTACCTAAGTACTAAGTTTCATGCATAGAATAATCTTCAATCATTCGAGCCCAATCCTTATTCTTCTCAATTTAGAGATCCTTGTCGTTTATACATCCAACTCTACAAACTGGTGTTTCTCTTTTTTCACTAAGGAAAGGCTTTCATTGAAGTGTGGGAGCGTGAGGGGGAGTGGTTAGGGAAGATGGTATGCTAAAATTTTTTAGGAGAATGTATGAGAGAAGTGCTCAATTCATGTCACCTTTGTGAGATAAAGAGGTATTTCTTATAGTGGAGGAGGTGACTATAGAAATTATCAAGAGCGAGTTAGGAATGGCAAGCATGGTTGAAAGTTTGATGAAGCTAGTTGTGGATTTTCCTTGCAATCCTCATCATACCATTGATTCATAGGGAAAGAGTCGGGTTTTAGGGAAGGGGAAATGGATTGGGTGGAGTGGGGGTATGACTGAAGGGTTGCTTGCCAAGTGGTGGAAGAGAGACAAGCATACTTGACAAAGGTAGATTCGAGCGATGAAATTGGGAGGGAGAATTCAACAAAGGTGGGATGAGAAGGTGCCATATTCCTCATCGTCAAACAAAGAGGATAGTGCTTTGACGAGGGCTTGGAGGAGGTGGGGTTGAGGGACGTGGGGGGCGGAGTTCAGTTTGGAGAAAGAAGGAAAGAGCAACATGGTCAGCTAAAGGTATGGGGGTTATTGAGGAATGGCTAACAAAAGGGAGTAATTCCTTGTTGAACATGACATAATCCATCACACTACCTCCACTACCATGGGGAAAGCATGTAAAGTTGTGGGAGTGTGGGAAGTAGGAGAGGCCATTTAGGATTAGTAGCTCATGATAATTTGAGATTCTCCAAGCCACAAGAGGTGCTTTCCATAAACCAAAATATCCTCCAAAGGTTGCCCAATAATCGGTAAAGTCCCTTTGACTTTGTATCTTTCTCTCCAATACAAAACAAATCCTCAGAACGATCATGGAGAGGAATTTTGAGAGATTTGGTGTGAGCATGAAACTCACCTAGAAGGATGACCTCCCCAACTACTGAACACTGAATGATGTCGACATACAAGTCTCAGTAGGGATCTCCCAAATGAATCACCATGAATAGCAAACTAAGATGAGGTTGGATGGAAGTAGCAAATTGCAATGTAGATGTCTCTAGGGTGAGGGGATAAACTGCTATTCCAAATCCACATGAGTTTGACAAACTTGTTCGAGGTGATCATAGGAATCTTGCATTGCATAGAGTCTCTGGTCAGGAAAGCCTCATCAACTGAACCTCTGATACCACCTAAAAACTTGGTTTTCTACTTGCAAACAAAAAGTTAATGGTAACTTGCTATGTCTAGGAGTGCTTGGATCGAGCTTGCACAGATCTTAGTGGAAAAGAGGATATTCGACAAATCATTCCTTGTGATGATAAAAATGCTCCGTTGTCATTACAATATCACTCTAAAATACCTCAAACCTTGTTTCCTCTCCCAATGAGTTTGTCATTTGGAGAACCTAGGTTGAGGTTTCCACCTCAACGTGGGGGAGGGGGGGGGCAATGGTCCCTAATGAGAGCCCTAATATCTCTAATGACTATCCATTTTCCAACTTGTTGTGTTACTAGAACTTGCTTCCTGGAGTGTTTGAGCTCTGCAACCTGTGACATAGTGAGATCCTCGTATAGGTTGATCTTGCTAGGAAGAGAGAACAACCTCTACTTGGCCCTAGGGGCCCAAAGCTAATCACCTGCTTGCAATGTTAGGGAGATCAAGGGTATCACAAAGAAACATGCCCCCAACCTGCATGGGGTCTAGGGATGGAGAAGATAGGGGAAGCCTCATCACCTTAAGTTTCAATTCCTAGTTTTGCCTAGTATTATTTTTAATGAGCTTGACCTACAACAACAACAAGAGGGGGGGTGAGGCCTTGTCCCTTGCCCGAACAACCTCTACCCATGAGTTAATGTGTTTTAATTTATTATTTAAAGGTGGCCTTGTTAATGGTAGATTCTCCTTTGTGAACCTGGCCTTATGGCTAGAATATTTACATGTAAGAAGTATATAGAGCTAAGTTGCAAGAAATGGGGAAACGGGTACGAGTTTTCGAAACGGGCACGGGTATGAAACGTGACCCCCCCAAATTTTGGAAACGGGGAAACACTATATATATATATATATGTATATTAGGACATTTAAGAAATATGTGCAATCATAAAGATATATGATACATTCTAATTTATTACATTATGATTAAATTGTCAATTGTCAATGCATAAACTATAAGTCTCTAAATTTACATCACATTTACTTACGAATGATCACATAATGAAAATAACAATATCCAAAATCAACCACGAGAAATTTCTAATTTCTTGTCTCGTGCTTGATTGGGAGTCTCCTACATAGACGAACAACCTTAGTGCTCTTGATTCAATACAAGTTCCGGCGTACACAAGATGTGGCTAGCGCACGACAGAAACCCTCTAAACCAACCAATAAATGAAAGATGACACAGAGGCGAGGAATCCACCAATAAGGTCAGATGGAAACCAAGGTATTGCATGAATCCCAATGTGTGATAATGTAAGCTGATGTCGAACACAAGGAAAACCACTCAGTCAAAGACACATAATACTGATCAATTTTGAGCACAAGATCACCTATCAATGATTGAAATAGGGCTAGGGTGTGGCTCTAGGCCTACTCTTAGAGCAATTTGTTGAAGTCGATAAGGGCAGGCCCACCAACAATAAGTCAATGGAGACCTTCTCGAACTAGCACGAGCAAAGGACCAAATAGTTGATGTGATACTGAACTTAACTCTAACAGATCGGGTATGGCCGACTGAATATGAGTCAAGAGATACTGCAGAAAGGCCGACTCGGGTTTACTTCCCTTGAACAAAAGCATGATTCAACTGTGACTGTATGGCAGCATATGATAACTTTGTATAAGTTTGTCATGCAGGAGGCATAAACAACCTCTCCATATGATTGGAAGAGATAATCAATTGGAGTATTGAATCAATAACAAGGTTATGGCTCTCCTAAGTCAAACTGAAGCCCATCCGAATGGAGGAAAGACTTGTTTTAAGTGCTTTGTTCAAGGGCAACACAACTGACTCTTGATGCCATCAAATATGGAAGTAAAGTCTTGTTCCCGCTCTTTTTGAAATATATAATTTTTTTGTCTTTTTCATATTTGAAAAGCTTGAAAAAGAATAAAAGAATGCCTATGTACAAAGGGAAAAACGAGTGTCCAAATACATATGTGCTAGTTCTTGGTAGGAGAACATTCCTATGCTCAATGCAAGGTGACAAAATTGGTCAATGAAACTCAAAGGAATGTTCTTTCCATGGGCAAAAGGTGTCAAGATGCAGAGGCTAAGTGATTGCAAGGTTGATTTTGCAAAAAGACATGGTCAAAAAGTGGCTTATACACGAGTCCAAGTGAAGCCGAAGTAAGGCCAAAAGGTACAAATAGTCAACATGCAATGCAGTAGTACAACTCAACATGTGGGAGCCTCTAGGGTATAAATCCAGAGAGATAGCGAAGAAGAAGGAGAATGAAGCTTCATCGGAAAATGTCATGGCGGGACTAAAGAGGACTCCCGAGCCTACTGATTCTTTGCAGCATGGGCAACATATGTCAGCGAGGATCTAACTATGAAGCCCATGTAAAGGAAGGCTCTACCATCATGTCATGAGCACCAAGTATAACATCATTTTCCCTCACAAATTTCTAATCATTTTGGATTAAAAAAGTTCCTCTCCCTTTTGGTCAAGCCAACTTTCTAGAAACCCGATTGACCTAAGTAGTTTGCTACTCAGAACCCCGAGTTTTCCCTCTCAAATTCCATCGTAATTCAGCACAGCTCTTCCTTTACTTTGGGGTTAAGAAAGAATAGAGGTGGTCGTAGAGCTATCAATTCTATGCCTTGATCTGGTAATTTTGAGAGTGCAAAGAGGGAGGGAGAACATTCTTTGTTAGTGAAAACATTGCCCAAAGTACTTATATGTGAAGTCAGTCATTGGTGCCCAAAGTATGAAAATCTTGCACCTTACCTTTGTAGCCTACTCCTAGATAGCACCACACCTTTGTTTGTACCTCCCTATTATTGCATGTTTCATCCCATTCCATTATTAGTCCTTCTTGGTCTTGGATAGCTAGTGTGAAAATTCGGTGACCCCGAATCCTACTGTAGCAACTGACAATATTTCTCCTATTTGTTAAATTGATCAAACAAATTACTTGCAGTTTCCTATAGCAAATATCAAAACATATACATTGCAACCTTCACAAATATAATACTGCGGAAGAAATAAAAACACTGGAAGAATAGATGCACACACACAATAATACACCGTTGTTTTTGGACCAATGTCCCCGGAAAAACCCAACTTGGGAAAACTGGTGCAGCAGCTAAGGGTTTTCTTATTATGTAGCAGTAATCTAAGTACAAATCATTAGATGCCCAAAATGGCAATCCGATGCAGAGAATAAACTGGTAAAGAGGTAGTGAGAAATATTCTCACACTGTCACTGGCAATCTGAATTTGATCCAGGCTCTGAATGGCTAGCCCCACGTTGCCTTTGCCCAATCTCTGCGTCACATCTTCTAGGAACTGCATCACCCTTCCAGCTAATCTTCTGCTAACTGGAACTTCGACCCTCTGGCCCTTTGGTCTCACACCCCGGCTTCCGAATCTAGATCTCAACCGCTCCCAGCAAAAACATGACCTTCCTCTGAAGTTTTGCGCTGCCTCTTTGCGGTATTGCACTGCCTCTCTGAACCTCTTGTTGCCTTCTCTGCCTTGCACTCTCCGAAACTAGAAAATGCTCCTCCAGTCTCAGGCCCCTCACTGCAAGAAGATCACTCGATCTCTCTCCAGCAATTCAGCACTGCTATTTTTGAGAAATTTGATCTCTAGATCTCACTATCTCGGTGTGTTCTCCAAGTGCCCATCAAGCTCCTTCTTATAATCTCTTGTTGGAGGACCAATGACCAAGGTTAAAATATAATCAAAGGCTAAGATTAACCAGGAGTTGATCCTCGTCTTCTTCTAGAAGATTCACACCAGATTTAATTAATACCCTTTAATTAATCAAATTTCCTAATTTTAGACTTAGGAATACATTAAAAATGATTAAATATTTTAATTAAACCATCTCTAGGTGGAATTTTCCCAAACGATTTTTGGGTCTTGGAGAATGCATGTGTCTTAGCCTCTCTGCAAAATATTGAGGCTAGAGCACATCCGATGCTAAAAAAATCAACAGCTAGCACTATAATATCCCTTCCAATTAAAATTTGCTAAAGTGCCTTTCTCAATTTTTGCAATTTTTGGATGGAGAAAATTATGGGTACAAATTTTGTGTGCTAAGGGAGGCCTGAAACATTATACAAAGGGAAGATTTATCACTTTTGGGATGTGGGAACCACCCCATGAGGAAATACACACTCCTTGAGGAAATCGAATTAGAGGGAAGAGGCAAGGAGGTTGAAATATTTGGAGGGACCCACAAGGAAAAGTAAGGTAGCAATTACAAATAGAAGGTTGGGGGCAACAATTGGCACCTTTTGATAATTTGACATTTATACAATCTTGCTCAAGCTGTTCATCTGAGTCACATGTGTTGTTTAGCACAAAGTTTTCCAAGGGGAGGACTCATCTAATTTGTGCTCCAGGGAGGATGCACTAGAGGATCTTGTGCCACTTGTTTCAGCTACTTCCCAAGGGGTTTTGGTCAGGAGAAATTTAGAGAAGCTGCTCCAAGGGAAGACTAAACTTTGTGGAGAATTTTGGGGCTGGAGATTGCTGCCTTTGAGAGGGACAAATTTCTCTTTCCAGGGCTTGTGTAGAGGGGACACTGGACAATGTTTTGTAGAGTTGGGATTAGCTCTTTGGTGCCAAGACTTATGGTAGATCATCTCTCCTACCTCAGGAGGAATTTCCTAAAGCCCTTCATTAGCAGATTGAGGAGGAATAAGATGGATTTCAACAGATTCCAACACTGAGGGACACAATTTTTGTTCAGGAGGGTGTAGTGCCAAAATAGGGCAATTCTTGGAGGTCAAAATTAGCCAAATTACTTTCTAGGATTTTGTGGGTTTAGTGAGAGAAGACTGGGGTTAATTTTGTAGAATTTTGTTAGCACCAAAGGTGGGGCAAATCTTCAATTTTTCTAGCCAGTAGTTGCTGGTAATTGGCACCATTTTGTGGGTTTCCGAGTGGTTGGTTTGGGACAGATTCCTTCCTTGGTTTGATTGAGGATTTTTGGGAGAAGCTACAATTGCATTTTCAGGTGATTCCAAGTACCACAGAGGGACATTCTCAGCAATTCTAGGGCCAAATTTTCCTAGCTCTTGGGGTCATCTCTTCCACATGGGTTTGCTCTAGCTTGCGTAGCAAGCCCAAGTGCACTTATTCCTTGCTACATGTACTCCTTTTATTTCATAATTTAATAAAATGGCTCAGCGTATTTGCCTAGTTCCTTGGTATTTGATGGTGCATGCGTGTTTGTGGTTCAATTTGGTATAACCTAGTTCATGTGTTTGTTATTATCTGTAAATTTCAATTTGGAATATTACAAGCACTCTCTCCTCTCATGTTTCCTTGAATGCCACCTCCTATCCTTTCTTCCTTTCCTTCCTAATTCTCACTTATTTGGCCTTTCTATTGATGAAGACGATGAGAGACTTAGAGCTTGACCCTTACTTTCCTAATATGATGGATGGATGACTAGATGAGTTCCGGATGACACCAAATGAGTGAGTGTTCCATATTGTTAATTTTCTAAGAGCCACATTGTTCTTTGCTTTAGATAATTTCATTTCGTCATTTTAGATTACATTCTCCCCATAAAATTTAAGCATAATTAGCAATTATATAGAAATAACAATGACATCATAGCAGTTGAGCATAAAAGATCACAAGAAGAAAAGCATGCACAAAGAGGACACTGAGATTTGGTCAGGGACCAGGGAAAAACCCCACAAGAGGGAAAACCCATCACAAATTCTTCTTCTTCTATTAAATTGTCATAGAAAGCTCAAATGAGAGGTACAAAGTGCAAATATCATCATTCGGTTGCTCAGGGCCTATATATGACTTGTTCACAACTATGTTTGTGAACAAGTCTTATCGAGAAGACTCTTACACTACACTGTGATACTAATATTAGGGTTGCAATATATAAACACCATCGTTGCATCTAGACTGAATGATAACATACATATTCTTGAATTGTGATGCCAATAGAGCCATACACATATTGTAATGGTGATGTCAATGAATATAATGCCAATGCTGCTATCCATACAACTGAACTGAGACACATATGTATCTGAGCCATATATAGAAGACTGATATTACACATCTATGATGCTCTATAATTGATCATGCCATACATATAGTCTATATCACAGAGCCGAGACTCATCTAATGCTGAAACAGATCCATATAATGGTGATGCTGAGACTATAGGAATCCCGGGACTGTAATATATAACAGAGTGCTTGCGCTAATCATATAAGTACCGCTGACCATATCCATTACTCTATATGAATTTATGTATATAGCAGAGATCTGCAGAAACAATACACCCAACGCAGAACAACGTTTAGACCTGTTGTCGCACGGATCGTCACGACAACGCTCAGACCGGGGGCTGTCACTCTGATCCCCGATCTCTCCGTTTAAGCCTGTCTCCCGCGGCTAAGGGCGATGGACCCTGTAGGAAAGTGGAAGACCAACTGTGAACCAGTTGGTTTGGGAGACACGAAAGGACAAAGCAGTTAATGGATTTGTTTAATTTAATGGACCAGTGCCTTATGGGTTTGACGTTTAAATGATTACTTACTGTATATTGCAGAGATGTAAACCGTTCATAGCAATCATAACAATGCAAGATATCCAGTAAACTCACGATGTTTTTAACGATGATCTGGCAATTTAAAAAATAAACTTTGAAAGATACAACCATGTAAATTTCCAGATATTATATTCAAGCATGCCAAAACACATAAATGATAAACATTAATCCCACGTCAAAATTTTAGCCTCAGCAAAGATAATAAAGCATGATAAACCCCTGAGGTAATCTGCCAAAAAATTCCACTAAAAATCTAAAAAATTAAAATTTAATCTAAAATCTAAATAAAAGATTTATTTATTTATTTATTTTTTTTATTGTCCCCTTTTTTTAATATGATTTTTTTACTTTTTAAACAAAGATATTTTTTTTGGATTTAAAAAAAAAAATTATATTTATTATTTATTTATTTATTTTTAATTTTAAACAAAACAAAACTAAAAAGGAAATAAAAATCTAATTTAAAACTAAAACTGTATAAAATCTAAAACTAAGAATCAAAATAAAAAGTCCTAAACTAAAACCCTAATTTTATTTATTTATTTATTTTTTCTATTTTTTTTATGAAAAAAAAAAAATTAAATCCAAACGTAAACTAAACTAACAAAATCTAATGAAATACGATTTTTGGGTTTTGAATTTTTAGAAAAAAGAAAAAAGAAAAAAAGGCAAAGCATTACATAAAATCTAAATATAAACTAAACTAAAATTTAAACAAAAACTAAGGCAAACGAATATACATAAACCAAACAACAAAATACGCCAACGATTTTAATTATAAATCAAAAACTATGCTATCAAAGGAGTATACATATACGAAATAAAATTAACCTAAGACGTAACTAAAATCAAAATTGCTTATAAACAATCGACTTGTATCAAAGGAAACAGATTTCGTGTTTGCAAGTTCACACTCACGCGGGTCTGAATGCTAGACGGCGGCAGTAAGAACACCCACGCAGGACAGAAAAATCACCCACGAGTCATTATGCACTTACCTGGCCCGTGTAAAATGCTGAGGTCGTTGATTGTTTTTGCTGTGTGCAGGTGCAACGGACGTGAGCAGTGAGGGAAGACCACGGGAGGAGCTGGCAGCGAATGAAGTTGGAGGGCAGTTGAATGGGAGTGAATGTTGATGAGACGGTGAAATTTATTCAACGCAACAATGCTATGTTGGAGAGTTGAGTCAGGATGGCGGCAAAGATCAAAAAGGAACGATGCGTTTGGAGGGGAAGGAAGGGACCAACGGTTGGAGCTGATGGCGTATGGCATATGGTTTCCACGTGTTCAGTTTGCTGCGCACAAGGAGAAACCCTGGGCTGTTGAGAAAAGGCGTGACCCTCTTTTTCCTACAGATGTGTGGAGCTTCCAAACAACTGAAACAGCTGAGAAGGAGAATGACTGTATTTCCGTTCTCCGCACAACCAGACAAGCCAAAAACCAAAATGTTTCAATGCTCAGCGTGAATGAGGAAAAGATTGCCCAGGTTACCCAAAAAAAACTACTGGAGCCTTCCACAACTGATATTTTGAAAATTACTGCTCCAAAAAAAAACCTTGAAAATTTTCTCAAGACCTACCTATAACCTGAAAACAGTAAAACAAGCAACCAAAAACTGGAAACAATAAATAAAACCCCAAAAAAAAACCAGCAAAAAAATTATTTACAGTTTTGTGACTAAGCAACAGCCAGATTTGTCAGTGACATCAAAAATATTCTTGAGAAATTCAGATTTGCTAATAAAATGCCTTAGAAAGTCTCTCATGCAAATCATAAAATAAACTAGATGATTAACCCGTGATCAAAACTAGTTGGGCTCTGCAAAAAGTGCTTGTGGGAGTTGGCTGGTTCAGCCGAGAACTTCCCCAAACACCCACTGATCTTCTTCAACAAGATATTCCTGCACAGCTCACTTAAACCATTAATAAAGAGAGAAAAACAGTACTACATCTCCAATGCAATAGAGATACCTGCCATTACTTCAGAAACCCTAATACCATTCAAACCCTAGCATGTGAACAAGATACCTATGCTCAACAATACTCTTCATTAAGCTGTTGTTAATGGCTGAAACAAATAAAATATGCAGAAAATGAAATGACTCACAACACTTCAAGAGAGTAACACCAGCAAGCTTTTGACCCCAAAGTCTTACTTTATTAGCACCAGAAAATATTTACAAGAGAGCTTTTTCAGCCAAAACTCAGATCCAATATCATCTCAAATGACCCCTAGCACCCTATTTAAAGGAAACAATCCCAACGGCTAGTTTGAGTGATCCATGTCAAAACGATCTCGACTGTCGATGAGGATCAAGACATCTCTTAATCTCATCCGTCGAATTTTTTAATGCATTAAAAAATTGAAATTCTCAAAATATTATTATTTTATTAATTTTTAAATTATTATTATTATTATTATATTTTTTTTAATTTTTATTTTTTTTAGTATTTTTATTATTTTTTATTATTTTTATTATGGATCATCAAACATAGCCTTTGGAAAAATTTCCCTAGGACCTAGGACTTAAGATGCATGAGGGGATTAACATTTCTTAACCCTCAAGACACTTTTCATCATGACTTTTACAACTTTACATCTCAAGGGGGAGAGCCCATTTGACATAGACCCTCATAAACCACCCAGTTCTGCGACCAAACATAATCTAGCAGATCAACACTCTAGGATTCTCCTAAGACTCTAATGATAAAATTCATTCCGGCTTTGGGGTCAGGTTGAAGGAAAACTCTGCCGATCATGGATCGGTGAGACGAAAAACTTTCCGGAATGAAGACTATCACTAGAAAATTAGGTCCACCTAGGCAATTTACATACATGACTCGGCTCTACTAAGATTATTTACATCAAAATGCAGACTGGGTTTACAACTTAATATGATCAGGAGAATGACGATTACTGTTGAATGGCACGAACATCTCGATCAAGCGCTATCCCTTTTTTTTGCGAAGAAAAGGGGGTGCACTGCTATGGGTAGTTGACACACAGAAGTCAACAAGACCTTCATACATATCACTATGACCATAACGCAGAGACAACATACTGTGTATCAAAACACAAATTATATGCCCAATCAAGAGACTACCCATCAAGACCATATGAATACCATAGTCGACACTTTGAGCCAATATAATGATAATGTGATCATAACATTGAGATGCCAAGTGCCAAAAATAATTGTGATACCACTGAGATGCCAAGAGACAATGGAAAGCGAGAGCCATGATATAGAGAAATGAGAGTACCATAGATGCCATGATATAGTAAAATCTGAGATCCATAGATGGCGTTTCACTGAGGTAAATGTGAAGCACAGAGAGCCATATATAATGTGAAGCACAGAGAGCGAGTAACCTTTCCACAGAGATGTGAGTAACCTGAGATACCAAGACATTGTAGAGTTTGTGACATTGTGGAGAATGCAAAAACAAAAATTCCATGTTACAGACTACAGTTGGAAGCGAGGTCCACAGAAGTCACCGAAATCTCAGATTCATCCGAGCTTACAGAGGTAGCCATCCGAAAGTTGTAGATTAGAAATTCGCACTTTTGAGGAGCACCCCAATGGGGTATATATAGTGATTTGCTATAGTTTGAATGGTCACAACTATTGGATGGGCCGGCATGAATTCATTGATGATAAATCTAAATTTGAATTACAAATAAAATGGTTTTCCCTCCAAATACATATTGAAGCTAACTTTGAATATCTTAGGCGGGAGACAATAATAGTTTAAATTCAAATAGTCACCTTCATAATTATTTTCAAAATACAACTTTGCCAATCGATTTGAATTCACTTTAGGGGATCAAGGGAAATTCTTCCCTAAGCTGCCTCATAAATTTAACACATATAGATGACTTGAGGAATTCCGATGGATATAGGTGTGTACCTTTTGTTGTTGGGGATGGGAGATCTAGTTTTGATGATTATAGTGGTCCCCTTTCTTCCCTCAAAAGTAGAGGTCTAGATTGGTCCTAATCCTAGGCAAGAACTCAAGCTCTTCTAGCTCAAGGGATAACCTTCCACAAAATGAGGAGGTAACTATTATTACGTATATAATAAATGATCCATTACACTTGGCTTGTTGGATTGGCTAGACTAGACTTGGCTTACCCCAATGAATTTGATATCTTTCCATGCCATTTTCAACCCTTCAAATTCTCAACAATTATCCTTAAGAGATTGTGCTAGCCTCAAGAGAGGAATCCCAGGTCATCACCTGTATTTCTTCCTATTATGAGATGTAATTATTGTCATGTTACACAACATGGAATATTTTTATGCTTCAGATCTTGGTCACTTCCTTTCTGGGCTTTCTCTTTAGAAAAACTCTTGGGCAAGTGAAAACCTCCAACTGATCAAGCGAACCCGACTAGACAAACCAGCCAAAGAATGATTGATTTTTCAAATCTAATAGTAAGCCAGTCGACCAACTGTCTTTCCTTATAGCTAGAGAAGAAAGTACCAATGCAATAAGGGAGGGCCTTCCCCAATTCCTTTAGCATGAGTAGTAAAGGTATAACCTTGTCATATCTCGATGGAATACTTGAAAGAGACTTATTGTCTTCATTTTCAATATGGACAGAGATGGATAGAGACAGAAAAGATCTCATTCTTGATCTAGAGCTTTGAGGTGAGGAGGTACGAAGTTGCTTGTCCGCATCGGGCAAAGGCAAGTATGTGAACTTTCAATTGGGGGGAGAGGGATACCTTACCACCTTCTAGCTACTTGTAATTATGGGAAAAGTGTAATTACATATATAAATATGACCCAACCCTCCCTATGGTCAAGTGAGTGAGAAATGAAGAACAAAATGGAAAGAAAATGGCCTTCTTATCATTAGATAAGTTACTCCACTAGGACACTGGGCCACCAATATTCTTTATATGAGGGAAGAAAGAGCAAATACCCCATGGCTTGTCCCCTGTTGATTAAATGACTCTTGAGGGCACATGTGAGCTATTTCACTTGATGGAATCAACACACCCTATCACCCTATATGGTCGAGGTTAGTCTTTCTAGGGACATAAACCCGAACCAGATGAGAGACACGAACTAGCACACAGAGCTCCACATCTTTGGAAACCAGCTTTGGGTCTGTTGAAGAATCTAGGGCAAGTAGGATTAATGTGATTCTTCTTAGCTTGATAACTATTTGTGAGGTGTTTTCAATTTTTCTTCTTATTCCAATCTTCACTTTGTTGGAATTTCTAAGTTTATTTGTTAGAAATCCTTCATGTACTTTCTGATTTATTTCTTCCTGCTTGTTTTGTTAATTAACAAGTTATTTACCATGTAAATACTGAAAATAAATACAAGTACATGCTCAACACATACAAATCATCAACTGAAGGCAAAACAAGCACACAATTGACACTGTTATTTTTGGACTAATGTCCCCGGAAAAACCCAATGCGGGAAAACCGGTGCAACTATCTAAGGGTTTTATTATTAAGCAGTTTCAGAATACAATCTGGGTGCTAGAAATGGCTCACCCAACAGAGAATGTTCTCGGAAGTAGTACCTCTCAGTTGGAGACAGATAATTCGGCTAAAAACCCCGGATGAACAATCCCATAGCTCTCAACTCCAATCTGCCCCACGAAATCTCCCAGCGTCAGCCTCTCTGGCCCAGTGTCACCCCAACTAGCCCTGCGTCAACCTCTAGAGGCTCTGCGTTAGCCTTTGGAGCCTCTGCGTCAGCCATGTTGGCTCTCTCTGGCACTGCGTGGCCTCTGGCTGCCTCTGCGTGGCCTCTGGCTACCTCTGCGTGGCCTCTATCTGGCTCTGCGTCAACCCTCTCCCGGCTTCTGCGCTGATGCTCCCGGTACCCTCTATGCCTTTTCTTTTGTATTCACTGCCCCTAAGCTGCAACTCTGATCACTCCTTCGATTTCCTCAGCAAGGCCTATCCCAGAAAATCGAATTCTTGATCAACTTTGTGTGTTCTCCAAGTGATCCTCAAGCCTCCTCTTAAGTCTCGAGATTAAGTCCCTAATCAACGACTAAGATTCAATCTGGCTTGATCCATGACTTTTGGACCATTCTAACTCAGTTTTATATTAATTCACATTAATATTTTATTTTCCTTAAATTTAGACTTAGGGACTCCATTAAAAATATTAATTATTTTAATATCTCCCAAACTGGTTAGATTCGGCCCAAACCATTTCTAGGTCTTGGATATCTCATGTGCCTTAGCCTCTCCACCAATTTTCGCGTCTAGAGCACATCAGATGCTACCCCAAATCAACACTCCCTCTTAGCGAGGATTGTGCTCTTGTAATACTCCTCACTGAGCATCACCCTGATCACCAGGCATCGGTCCCTGTGTTGATTCTAGGCTTGTTGCCCAACATCCTTTGCACTGCTGCATCATGTACTGCTACCCATGGCCCTGCCATTGTCACTGTTGCACCTGTATGACAACTCCCTCTACATCCGTGTTGCTGCCCATGGCCCTACCACTGCCACTGCTGCATCTGCACTGCAACCCCTCTCATCATGTTGCATCATGCTGCCCATAGCACTGCCAATGCTAACTACTACACTAACTCAATTACTGAGAAGTAAGTAATTGATCTCCCAACTTTGACATCTCTGTCAGGCTAGAAACACTCCCGATCCTGAAGCTCCCTCTATCGCTGACAAGTGCTCCCTCTCTGACCTCTGCGCTGCTGCAACAACTCTATGCATCTCGCACTGTTGCCTCATGTTGTCCCGGGACTCCTGCACTGTAGCTCCTTCTATTGCTCCATTCGCATCCGTCTCTACCGACATCCGCCAGTCCTACTACTCCTCGTCGGTGCTCCTGTAGCAAGGTATAATCCAAGAGGTTGGGTACCTTGAGGATCCTACCCCTCATTGCATGTAGTCTCTCTGACTGCAACTCGATGTCTCCCCACTTCCTCTCAAGTGGTGCATGAGCACTCATGGCAGAGTCATCATCAGTCTCCACTTCTTTCTCCACCCTTGCTGGCGCAGCCTTGGTCTCAGAAGCCCTCTCCCTTGCTCTTCTTCCTCGGAAATTGGCTCGCATAGTGACCCTATTCCCAATAGTGGAAGCATTTGACCTTGGAGAGGTCCTTCTTCTTTCGTTTATCCTACTTTCCCTCAGATGCTAGGGCGACATCCTCCTCTTACTCCTTCTTGATTCTGACCCCCTTGCCGCTGCTTCCCGCCTTGGTTAGCCTTCTGATCTCTTCTTGACGAAGAGCCTCCCACAGTTCCTCCCAATCTTGAAGGGTCGATCTGCCCAGTATGCTCTGGACAAATACCTCCCAATCCTATGAGATTGCATTCAATGCGGTCCTCACCATTAATTTTTGATCTGGCATGGCCCCTATGGAAGTCAGCTTATCCCGGATCTCCTTCAATCGACCGAGGAAGGTGTCAATCTATTCTCCCTTCTGCATCTAGTATGACCACAACTGATTTTCTAGTAGCATCTTCCTCTGCACGAAAGTATGCTGATACAATTTCGTCAGGGCCTCCCACATCGCATTTGTCGTGTCCTTTTCGGCAATATGTGGTACTACATGGTCCTTGACCCCGTCAAGGATGATGCTCTTAGCCCTCGCCATTGCCTCCTCGTACCTTTCGTTCTCAGCCAGGTCAACTGGGATCGCTATCATTTTCAAGGTGAAGGGCTTGAGACAATTCCTATCTAGAACAGACAAGATTCTGGCCTTCAAGGCTACGAAGTTTGAGGCTCCATCCAGTCTGTCCTGATCTCTTACCCTGTTCACTACCATCTCGCTACTCCGCTTTCAACTCTTTCGAGTCTCTCTACTTCCCTCCTGGAAGTTCTTAGTGTGACTCCCTTTAAACCTCGATTTCCCTCCTAGAAACCCCTCTGCCAATATCGAGATGCCCCCACTCCGATCGTTAGTGCAGCTGCACCACTGATCCAGATTTGTTGGCTAGAAATCCTCGACATCAACTCCCTCCTCCTTGATCTTGCCCTGTTAGGTATTGTTCAGACCACAGTACCCCACCAGCTTCACTCCGCAACTTATCCACAGCCTCCTATGCCTCAGCAAACTGAAGGTTAGGGCTTCTAGGCTTTGCGCAATCCCGGCCCCAACAGAATCCGCACCTCCTAGCCATGGACATCAATACTTCCTAATTGAGAAAGATGACCGAGCACTGCGTAGGTTAGGTCTTCTCCTTTCTGCCATTGTGTTGATCCTCCTCCCGGCTTAAATTTGATGACGCAAGCACTGCATCACCCCTTCCTTGCTTCTTTTCCGCTAGGAACAACTTCTGTCAATCGGGATAGTTGTTTCTGCTGCTGCTGCTCTGCTCGGTTGATGCCCTCAGTTCTCCTATGATCTGCAACCACGCTATTATACCATGTTCGAATTTCTAGGTCTATTTGTTATAAATCCTTCATGTACTTTCTAATTTATTTCTAAGTCTATCTGTTAGAAAACCGGTGCAACTATCTAAGGGTTTTATTATTAAGTAGTTTCATAATACAATCTGGGTGCCAGAAATGGCTCACCCAACAGAGAATGCTCTTGGCAGTAGTACCTCTCAGTCGAAGACAGATATTCTAGCTAAAAACCCTGGATGAACAATCCCACAGCTCTCAGCTCTAATCTGCCCCATGAAATCTCCCAGCATCAGCCTCTAGGGTCTGCGTCAGCCTCTCTGGCCCAGCGTCACCCCAACTAGCCCTGCGTCAGCTTCTGGAGCCTTTGCGTCAGCCTCTGGAACCTCTGCGTCAGCCCATGGAGCCTCTACATTAGCCTCTGGAGCCTCTGCGTCAGCCTCTGGAACCTCTGCGTCAGCCTATGGAGCCTTTGCGTTAGCCTCTGGAGCCTCTGCGTCACCCACGCTAGCTCTTTCTGGCACTGTGCAGCACCTGGATGCCTCTGCGTTGCCTTTGGCTGCCCCTGCATGGCCTCTAGATGGCTCTGTCTCAACCCTCTCCTGGCTTCTGCGCTGATGCTCCCGACACCCTCTCTGCCTCTCTGCTTCTGTATTCACTGCCCCTCAGATGCAACTCTGATCACTCCTTTGATTTCCTCAGCAAGCCCTGCCCCAGAAAATTGAATTCTTAATCAACTTGGTGTGTTCTCCAAGTGACCCTCAAGCCGCCTCTTATACTTTTCTTGTTGACAATTCAACAACCGAGATTAAGTCCCTAATCAACGACTAAGATTAAATCTGGCTTGGTTAGATTTTTCCCAAACTAATTCTAGGTCTTCGAGATCTCATGTGCTTTAGCCTATCCACCAATTTTTGCGGTTAGAGCACATCTGATGCTACCCCAAATCAACACACTTATTATTATTAGAGTGTGTCTTCTTTAGTTCATTGAATAGATACCACAACAAAGAGACAAAAACACAAGATGCTGGCATTATGCCAAGGCCAAAACCTCTCCCTCTTGGAGAGGAAAACCCACACATAGTTCTTCTTAAAGAGATTCCAATTGACAAACACCAAGACCATGACCCTTGACTTACTATGCCACTCCAAGACCAAGACACCAATCCTCTTCTTTGTCACTTCTGAGATCATCTTCATTAGTGCTACTTCATTGAAGTCATCATTATTGCATTACTGAGATCTCAACACCTTGCTACACCTTCATTGAGAATATTGCTGTACTTTTACTAAGATATTCATTATAACAATGAGATTATCACTAATGCATCATTGTTACATCTTCACTGAGATCTTCTCCTTGTAACTGTGTCTTCATTAGGATCATGATTATATCTATATGCCAAGGTATGGTGAGTCACTGTGAGATATACCGAGATCATGATTGTGATTTTTCTCCCTGTGTTTCATCATCATAGATATGCTGCGTTTGTCTAGTATGCTGAGACAAAGTATACACCGAGATCCTCATCATTATAATCATGCCGGGATCGTGACTATAAACATGCCGAGAAAGTATTATCACCAATGTGCTGAGACTGTGTGCTGCTGTGGGATCATCGTGATCCTCTCCATCACAATTTTTCCAAGACTATAACTGTGCTACTCATCTGGAAAATACACATATTGCATCATTAACTTACTATGGCATACGAAAAACCCTTCCTGTAACTTCCATCTGAAATTCTTGTACCATGTGACAGACCTCTGAAATTTCAGACAAATCCAAGTTCTGTACTTCTGTGGTTGACCGAGATTCCTGCACCATCTGAAATTCCAGAGGTATCCGAATAGTCTTTTCTGTGGTGACCCTAACGGGGTATATATAGTGGTTTTCCCTCCATATTAAGCCGCCATGAACCAACGAAGAGGTGTGTCTTTATGTGTGAGCCGACATGACTTCCTTTAGCTATTTAATTCATTTTTGCAAGCCGACATGACTGTTTTTCTTGCTGCCTTCTTCAAGAGGATTGTGCTTGTCTTGGAGGACTGTTCTAGACACTAGGTTGACTCATATACACTACATATATGCTCAAGAAGAGCTCTTTACATATGTCTTTGACTCTTTGAGTTTCGTAGACCTATGAAATGAGAAAGAAACCCATTCTTATAATTTACAAAAATAATATTTCTTTTTCTTGACAAGCACAAAGATCAAAATTACATTTGTAAATACCGAACCTAGTTACACTTTCTTCAACACTCCCTCTTAACTAGGGAGGTATGTATAATGGTACTTGGTCATTCTCAATCTAAAGAATTTCTCATAAGAAGAATCGGATTGGTAACCCATCTGTTATAGCATCATAGTAACCAACATTGTTTCCACAACAAGGCCTTGACTGACAACTCTATCTCTCATCAGATCAGAGCACAATGTTGGTGAGACCGATGATTATAGACACCTTCGCCATTGTCTCTCAAGGTACATACCCACCCGGGTGTTCACTGAGTATGACCTTCTAGGACTATTCTTATCTTGGGTTCCCAGCCCTCAAAGAATATCAGTTCTCTTGCCTACTCTTGCCTTGGATGCCCTACCCATCCTCAAAGATCATCGCATGCCAAATGATTACCCAATCCTCCATTCTTTCTTCCAAAATGAAGACAAGAATGTTGTGTCTATCATGTGTCGATATTTCCATTCATGGCCTTCACCTAGACTTACGACTGTTAGTCCTGATCTAGTGCATGACATATGAGATAGAAAAACACAACTATCACTCCTTTTTAATCAGGGGTGATCTAATCCAAGCTCCCTCTTGATCAGGGACCTGTCAGAGCTCCCTCTTAGCTAGGGATTCTTCTATACATCAACAACTTCTTCTTCATGGGTTCTTCAACTGTTTGATCAACTTCTCTCCTTGATGTCATGATTCATGAAATTCAGTTGTGCTTCTTCCTTGTAGAGCAACGACCATCGATCACTTTCCTCCTTTGTTCTTCATGCCATTCCTTTCTTCATGGAAAGTGGGCTTCTTCATATCTGGAACCTTCATCATATAGCTACTTCTTCTTCATCACACTTCTTCCATCCACCACATGAATGGTAGTTATACTTGTACTTACAATTCCAGTAGCCTTGCATGAACTCATCCAGATATTATTCAAGAAATCAAATATATCATTAAATCAAATTGTACCTTTCATCATGACATCTTTCTATAGGTATCAACATCCTGCATTCATGTTGACACATCTCCCAAAGATATCCATTTTCAAGGGTCTTCATTTTTTTTCAGACTTTCATCAAAGTCTTCATATCTTTCCGAGAGATTTCCTAGTCAAATTTTCTTGGTCTTTTGGATGTTGATTGCCTTCATCATGGTTGCATATCTTACGACCTCTTCCTTCCTTACACATTCCATTCCCAGTAGCTTTTAATCAGAGTTTCTTAATTATGGTCAACCACCTCATACTTCATATGAGGACATATTATGTTGATTTCATTTAGTGTGTCTTATGCCTCCTTGCATCTTTTCAGAGGAGGAGATCATTTTTCTCTTGATCATGCTTCTCAAGATAGAAGTAATGATCCATGTTACCTGCAACCGTATGACATGACATTATAATTTTAAACACAAGCATACATACCTTATTTTACCTTTAGGTCATCGAGGCTTCTTCTAGAAGCTTCCTTGATTGAAGAGATCTTCAATCCCTTGATCTAATTCATGTCATCACATCATCATCTCATGGATTCCATAAGTTGGAGTTCCCGTTGAAACACTTGCTTCCTCTCTAGATTAGTGAACCCTACGATGAGGATTCCATCAGAGAATTTTGAGGAACATCTATATCCCCAATTGGTAGATGTTTCCTTTTTGACTTGATGTATGATGAGCCTTTTCCTAGATGACTTCTTCCTTTCCTTCAATGTTCACTAAGGTTCCCAAGAGCTATATCCTTCATGTTTTGTCTATCATGGATTTTTTCCTTCATGATTCCCATGGTGATGTCACGAGCTCTTGTTGATGATGCTTCCATGATGCTATGATGCATCTTATCATCATTTTCATATCCTATAACAGAAGCTTATGATAGGACCCTTTTATGAGGGATACTATCCCCATCATAGAGATCTGTTACTCCCTCTTTCCTTGGCCCTTTTCTGTAGCTTCTTCCATCTATTTGGTGATATAAGCTTCCATAATTTTAGCTATACCTATTCTGCCTTGTTTGAGGAACAAACTTCCCTTTTCTTTCTGCACATGATTTAGTCCTTTACCCTTCAATACTTTTGCCATCAACTTGTCTTTCTTTATTTAGCATAGAGACCATAAGTTTTCGAATGAGGTAACCTTCTTATCCCATGGATATTTGTTACCTTGATTATCCATTAGTGCATTATGGTTATCTTCCTTTCTAATTCTTGTAGATGGAAGATATCCTACATCCTTTGATACCCTTTACTTTCATGTAGATCAGATTTCATGTGACCTTCTTCATTGCATCTTTAGAGAATGAGTTTATCATCTACATCACTTTGATGTCTCCAATATTTCTACACGAGGGGATCTTTCATAAGCATCCCTTTCCATAAATTCAGAGGAGACCTTTTGATATGTTTAATGACTTCTGCTTCTTAGAGGACTATGACTATCCTCCTTTTTCATGCAAGGAATCTTGATGACCCATCAACTTATAGATGTCCTTGCAATTCATGAAGTCATTTAACCAAATTTATAAATTGAAAAGATACTTAATTGTCATGTGAAGATGGAATCTTCACCTTGATCATGTCGATGACGATTGAAGAAGATGTATGCGGGCTTCTTCTTGGATCATCTTCTTTCAAGTGAGAAAGACTTTCCTTAATAGAAAAGGTTGCTCCGTTTTGATGATTTGTTGCTTCCTCGGATGGTCTTCTTCGAGGGCAAGGAGATGATCCTTGCTTGATTTCATAACCTTGGAGATGATAGTGCCTTCTTGCCTTCAATGTGCCTTCTTTTATAGTGTATATCAGCACTGCTTCCGTGGTGTCAAACTGTTCCAAGATGAGGTCTTTCTTTGCAGACAACCTTTATGAGGGTCTTGGTGGCCTTTTGTGAACATAGAAGCTCTTGCTATTGCAAACTGTCTTTTATATTGCATAGACAAAAACCTTTTCTATTGTAGACTGTTGTAGTAGATTGATCTTTCAATTCCATCAATTTGCTTTGATGCCCTACTAGAAGCTTGATCCTTGAAATGTCTCTTTTCTGCCCTTTCTTTGACTGCAACCATAGCTCTGATACCATGTTGAAGAATCTAGGGCAAGTAGGATTAATGTGATTCTTCTTAGCTTGATAACTATTTGTGAGGTGTTTTCAATTTTTCTTCTTATTCCAATCTTCACTTATTATTATTAGAGTGTGTCTTCTTTAGTACATCAAATAACCACCAAAACAAAGAGACAAGAACACAAGATGTTGGCATTCTGCCAGGGCCAAAACCTCTCTCTCTTGGAGAAGAAAACCCGCACATAACCCGCACATAATTCTTCTTATAGAGATTCCAATTGATGAACACTAAGACCATGATTTTTGACTTACTATGCCACTCCCAAGACAAAGACACCAATCCTTTTCTTTGTCACTTCTAAGATCATCTTCATTACTCTTGCTTCACTGAAGTCATCATTACTGCATTAATGAGATCTCGACACCTTGATGCACCTTAATTGAGAATATTGTTGTACTTTTACTAAGATATTCATTATAACAACGAGATTATCATTGTTGCATCATTGTTACATCTTCATTGAGATCTCCTTGTAATTGTGTCTTCATCAGGATCATGATTATATCTATATGCCAAGGTATGGTGAGTCACTGTGAGATATACCGAGATCATGACTGTGGTTTTTCTCCCTGTGTTTCATCATCTTAGATATGTTGCATTTGTCTAGTATGTTGAGACAAAGTATACACTGAGATCCTCATCATTATAATCATCTCGAGACCGTGATTGTAAACATGCCGAGAGGGTATTATCACCAATGTGCCGAGATTGTGTGCTGTTGTGGGATCATCATGATCCTCTCCATCACAATTGTGCCAAGGCTGTAACTGTGCTACTCATCCGAAAAATACACATACTGCATCATTACCTTACTGTGGCATATGAAAAACCCTTCCTGTAACTGCCATTTGAAATTCTTGTACCTTGTGACAGACCTCCGAAATTTCAGACAAATCCGAGCTCTGTACTCCTGTGGTTGACCAAGATTCATGTACCATCCGAAATTTCAGAGGTATCTGAATTGTCTTTTCTGTGGTTACCCCAACGGGGTATATATAGTGTTTTTCCCTCCATATTAAGCCGAAATGAACCAACGAAGAGGTGTGTCTTTATATGTGAGCCAACATGACTTCTTTTAGCTATTTAATTCATTTTTGCAGGCTAACATGACTGTTTTGCTTGCTGCCTTCTTCAAGAGGATTGTTCTTTTCTTGGAGGACTGTTCTAGACACTAGGTTGACTCATATACATTACATATATGCTCAAGAAGAGCTCTTTAGATATGTCTTTGACTCATTGACTTTCCTAGAACAATGGAATGAGCAAGAAACTCATTCTTATAATTTACAAAAATAATATTTCTTTTTCTTGACAAGTACCAAGATCAAAATCACATTTGTAAATACCGAACCTAGTTACACTTTCTTCAACAGGGTCAACCATCATCAACCCTGATTAGGGTGGAGATTACAACGCCTAGGCATTCCTTGAACAAGTCGATCCATAGAGCTTTGATCCGTTTATCCCTCAAAGATATGTCCACGAGAGTTGAAAGAAAAGAAGTTAAGGTAATGGAGCAATGGGTCTTTTCATATAGGCAAGTCGAACACCTTCCAGGGAAACCATATGACTCTTAGATTTGCCACAAAGGCCTTAGTTTCCATAACCTACTTGAGGTTGTTGAGGGTGGGTACCTCACTAGGCACTCCTAGATCCTTGTACCCAGTGGTTGCGATACTGTGAGGGCTATCACCAAACTCGTTGACCTCAGTTTAGCCTGAGTGTCATCCTTGAGATTCTGCTTCCTTGGGGTTGAGGTAGTTTTTCTATTTTGATCCCTAGGATTTCAATAGGCAAGGTCTTATACTCCCTATACCCGAATTTTGAAGGTACCACCTTTCATTGGAAACATAGGTTATTCATTTTATTGTAAGACTGAGTGAGAAGGAAAGACGTCAATTGAAAGGTTGACCTACCATGGTGTGTTTGTATTAGGATTGCCACCCAACTACAGTAACCCAAATCTTGTACTTTTTTGGTACCTCACAATGACTGTCCATGTTCTCAGTGATTTACCTGCGTAATTTTAGTTATACACACACTATATCAAGTTTCAACACTTCATTATCGGTGGCCCTTCCTTGCCAATAGGAAATAAAAACCTACCTTATTGATCCTTTTCTCTTGAATAATTGACCTTATTAGTTTATTTCTTTGTGGATGGGAAAGGAGTAAAGGCCTACTATTTGATTGTGTGTTCCTTAAGGAAAGGACATATTATGTTGATGATAAAGAGTTCTAGAGCATTGCATGATCTTGTTGAGGTGTTCGACATTTTGGGTACCCATCCTTAATGATAACAAGCTAAAATGATATGTTGAAGAGTGTCATACCTGGTATAAATGGAGGGTTATCACCAAACTCGTTCATCTCAGTTCAGCCTGAGTGTCATCGCTGAGATTCCGCTTCCCTAGGGTTGAGGTAGTTTTTCTATTTCGATCCATAGGATTTCACTAGGGAAGGTCTTATACCCCCTATACCCGAATTTTGAAGGCACCACCTTTCATTAGCAACATAGGTTAGGCATTTTACCGTAAGACTGAGTGAGAAGGAAAGATGTCAATTGAAAGGTTGACCTACCATAGTGTGTTTGTATTAGGAATTTCACCCAACTACAGTAACCTAAAGCTTGTACTTTTTTGGTAGCTTGCAGTGACTGTCCATGTTCTCAATTGCTTACCTGCTTAATTTTAGTTATACACACACTATATCAAGTTTCAACACTTGATTATTGGTGGACCTTCCTCGCTAATAGGAAATAAAAACCTACCTTATTGATCCTTTTCTCCTGAAGCATTGACCTTATTAGTTTATTTCTTTGTGGATGGTAAAGGAGTAAAGGCTTACTATTTGATTGTGTGTTCCTTAAGGAAAGGACATATTATGTTGATGATAAAGAGTTCTGGAGCATTGCATGATCTTGTTGAGGTGTTCGACATTTCGGGTACCCATCCTTAGGGATAGCAAGCTAAAATGATATGTTGAAGGGTGTTAGATCGGGTATAAATGGAGAGTTATCACCAAACTCGTTCATTTCAGTTTAGTTCGAGTGTCATCGCTGTGATTCCGCTTCCCTAGGGTTGAGGTAGTTTTTCTATTTCGATCCCTAGGATTTCACTAGGCAAGGTATTATACCCCCTATACCCAAATTTTGAAGGCACCACCTTTCATTGGCAACATAGGTTAGTCATTTTACCGCACGATTGAGTGAGAAGGAAAGACGCCAACTGAAAGGTTGACCTACCATAGTGTGTTTGTATTAGCACTGTCACCCAACTACAGTAGCCTAAAGCTTGTACTTTTTTGGTAGCTCACATTCACTGTCCATGTTCTTAGTTATTTACCTGCGTAATTTTAGTTATACACGCACTATATTAAGTTTCAACACTTCAATATTGGTGGCCCTTCCTTGCCAATAGGAAATAAAATCCTACCTTATTGATCCTTTTCTCTTGAATAATTGACCTTACTATCAAAGGCTTACTATTTGATTGTGTGTTCCTTAAGGAAAGGACATACTATGTTGATGATAAATAGTTCTAGAGCATTGCATGATCTTGTTGAGGTGTTCGATGACTTACTATTTGATTGTCTGTTCCTTAAGGAAAGGAAATATTATGTTGATGATAAATAGTTCTAGAGCATTGCATGATCTTGTTGAGGTGTTCGACATTTCGGGTACCCATCCTTAGGGATAGCAAGCTAAAATGATATGTTGAAGAGTGTCAGACCAGGTATAAATGGAGGCAAGAAATAAAAAAATGAATACGACCATTAGAGGGATAAAAAGGAAAAGTAACTATTGATGAAAATTTATTTATTAATAATTATTACAAATAAGTCAAAAAGGATTTGGGAACTAATTAGAACAACTCAAATTATCTTTTCTTAATCTATCGTAATTTAACCCTTTCTAATCCCCTTAACCCCCTTCCCTTTCTTTTTTCCTTATTAATTATTCTTTCTATTTGTAACCTTTAATTCTATCTTAATTATAATTTAATTTATCTTATCTATATTTCAATATTAATTCTACCTTAAATCTAGTTTAAGTCTAATTTAATATTTTAATAATTAATTCTTTACTATTTTAACACCAATTAATTAATAATTTAATATGATTTTAATACTAAATATATAAATATTCAATTATAACCCTAATTTAATTTGACCATAATTTTTTTACTATTACCAATAATCTAATTGTGTGCATTCTATTTTAATTCTAATTCTAATATTATTATTTTTTGAATTCTATTTATTTCTATTCTAATATTTTAATATTTCATTCTAATTTAATATTTAATATTTAATAATAATATCTAATTCTATCCCTAACCCAATTTGACCAATTTTTCTACTATTAATTTTAATTAACAATGTCATTCTTCCTTTCTTATTTTAATTTGGCTTATTCTAATTAGTTCCAAATCCTTTTTGACTTATTTGTAATAATTATTAATAAATATAATTTTATCAACAATTACTTTTCCTTTTTATCCCTCTAAAGGTCATATTCATCTTCTAATTTCATTCCTCCATTTATACTTGGTCTAGCACTCTTCAACATATGATTTCAGCTTACTGTCCCTAAGGATGGGTGAAGTGTTCACCTGAAACGTCGGACACATCAACGAGATCACATAGTGCTCCAAGGGACTTTTTCATCATGACATTAGTTGTGGTAAATCTACATGCTAAAATTCTATCCTTCTATGACATATTATGTGTCAAATCAAAGTCGTCGAAAGAGCTATTTGAGCATTTTTTGACCCTTAAGTGTTAATTTGACAGATCAAGGATAAATTCCCTCCATTGGAGAGCCTTTCGCATCTTGAGCAGACCCTACTTTCCCTTGGAAGAATTCAATTTGGTCAAGGAAAAATATAATTTTTGATGAGAAACCCACATATGCACAAAAGTACAAGTCAGCTTGGACAACGAAAAGGTCACCTCCAAAATTTCATATAAACACACCTCAAGATCACTTCATTTGGACATCACATCTCACACATCTTCTCTTCTATTGGTTCGTGCACTTCTGAATTGCAGGGCTGAGTTCACATGTGTGAGGAGGAGAGAGAGGTTGTGTTGAATTTTTGTTCTTACATCTTTGACCAACATTGACTTTTGGGAGTTTGGTCAGTGGAAGTGAAGAAAAAAAGTTGTTGGAGCTTAGCCAGTGTTAGGCAAGCAGTTTATGTAATCCTTGATTTGCTGAAGAAATAATATAAACCCTCATTTGTAGAACTAGCTTTCCCCACACTAGGGTTTCTCTAGGGACTATTTTGTCCACAAAAATCAGTGTCCAATTTTTATGTGTGCTATTTTCTCAGTTCCCATGATTAATTTTTGGTGAAATTGTAGTTGTTTCTTTATTCAGTATTCGCTGTAATAATTTACAGAAGACAAATAATCTACAAAGATAGAAGAATAATTACCAGTAACTACAATAAAATTTTCGCATGGTATTAGAGCAACTTAGTGAAGCAAATCTAAGCGAAAAAAAGGCTCAACGCAAGGCACATGAAGAGAAATCGAGGGTTGATAAAACCCAGTGCAAATTCTTCAGATTTATTTGGGGTTTTGTCTACTTTGCGAGGGTTTTCAGAAATGACTTCAGCTGGATTGAGAGATCAGGACAGATAGGATGGAGCTTCTAACTTTGGTGTCTAGAAAGTAATAATTTATTTGTTGTTGGAAGAAGAGAATGGTCTCAAAGAATATGCGACCAGTGTTGTAGATGCATTGGCAGATCCAACACAACTCATTGCATGCAAGAAGGAAGATAGCAAGGTGAGGAGAATAATCCTAAACGGAGTTGAGGATCATCTCGTTCCACATATTACAAATTTGGATACAACGAAGAAGATGTGGGATATCATTCTAAAATTGTTCTAGGATGTTATCGTTAATAGAAAGTTGATTCTCAAAGAGAAGTTGAGAAATACTTGGATGAATAAGGTTGAAAATGTTGTTAGTTACCTCACCATGGTTCGACTTGTCAAGGATGAGTTGGCAGCCGTCGGAGAGAAATTAACTGATGATGAACTTGTGAGAACGATATTGAATGGGTTCTTGTTAATTTGGCAGCTTAGGGATACATTCCTTCCTTTGGACAATCTTTCTCATCAAGAAAGACCCCTCCTAGCCCTCAGAAGAACTTAATTTGGTCAAGGAAAAATATATTTTTAATATGGAAACCCACATGTGCACAAAAGAACAGGTTGGCCCTAAAGAGAAATTGGACACCCTTGGAAGCCTATAAATACAAGTCAAGCAAACCTCATTTCAACACCATCATCAATCATTCTTATTCTCTCTTCTTTGGTTTAGCTCGCAAAGGTCTAAAATTGGTTCACGGAAAATTGGTTCATACAGGTTCGAAATTGTAGGGTCCAAGCTTACAAGTGCAAAGAAGGAATTTTGTTTGTAGCCGTAGGGTTGAATCATAGAAATCTCAATTAGAGCCGCACACATGATAGGGTGCTTCCTGTGGCTGGAGAGCTTCATCTGCATGCATGGTTACTTGCTCCATGCGGCTAGGGTTTAGGGTATTGTTAACAATTGATTGCATATTTTGACAGTAGACCATTGGCTCGAAAATTCTGTTCTTGTTGAAATCTGTCTATTGGGCTCATCTCCCAGATAGTGTTTGGTTGGTTTTGCTGGATAAATTTATGATTAATGAATTCGAATATTGTACTCTCTTTGCTGAACAATTTATGACAATCTAATAAGAAGAATTTGAAAGGGTTTTCCCCCTTGTGAGGCTTTTCCCTGGTCTCCGACCAAATCATGGTGTCTCTATTTGTGCATTTTTTCTTCTGATGTTCCTTTTATTATTCCGTTGCAGAGTTGATGTTGTTGTTCTTTCTACATAATTGCTACTATTGTTATGATGATATGGGGTGAATGCAATGTAAAATGGTGAAAAGTTTGTTAATGCAATTATCTAAAGCAAAGAGCAATACTGTGCTAAGAAAAAATTAACATGGTATCAAAGGTGGGCTAGAGAAAAGTCATTAAAGATCACCCCTGTGAAGACATTGTTGATGGAAGCAAGTGAGGATGGCAAAGATCTAAAAGAATGCTAGGGTTTGAAGGAAACCCTAGGCAATTTTGTTATTAGGGTTTGATGGATAACATGAGGTTAGGATTTGGAAGAAACCCCGGAGTATGATAAAGGCTTGAGATATGCAACCTTGAAACCCTAGCATGATTAGTGAGAAGTTGTTCTAGCACTTGTAACAGATTCAATGTAACCCTAGATGGGCTAGTCTCAATTAGGCCTAGTTGTTGATGAAGACAATTGGAAATATTGAAGGCAACATTGTTATATGGATAATGGACCATAATAACTCTTGAAGGCTGGTTCAAGAGGGAGCTAATCACCTCTCGTTAAAGATAAGTAACTTTTAGATTTATTTATTGATGACTCTATTCTTGTTTAGGTTTATTATTTTGATCCTTGTTAATTTTAGATAACAATGGTATGTTCTATGCTTAGCACAATTTACTTCAATGTTCCTCTAGCAGCCCAATAACAATTTCCAATTATTTCCGGTAGAAATCACATTAAACGTTAATCACATTGATAATAAATGCAGATAGAACATAAAACAAAATGTAGAAGACAAGCCAAGATAAGAGGACACCAGATTTGGTGGATGCCAGGGAAAAACCCCAATGTAGGGAAAACCATTTGATCAAATCCTCTTATTATTATTCAATAGTTGAGTAGAGAGAGAGTACAAAAATCAAATAGAGGAGTCCAATACAAAGTCAAATCAGCCCTCTCAAATTCTGCAGTCAACTGCAGTCAAACTTCAACGCTAACCAGAAAGTCAACATTGGTCAAAACATCAGTCAAACACATCCTTTGAGGCTTGGTCAATGGAAGTCAAATTCGGCCTCCAACAATGGTCAAATTCAATCCAAAACAGTCACATAAACTCTGATCAAACTTGGTCAACCTACGATCAACTTTGCAGTCAAACAGGGCTGCAGTCAACGCAGGTCAAACTGCCTAGAAAACTTCGATTTTTGTGCTAGTCAATGTGGCCTAAGGAAATCAAAATTCTTACCTCAAAATAGCAATCAAAACTGGTAAAAAAAGCCTCGGTCAACGTTGGTCAATGCTGGTCAAACTGTTTGAAATTCTACAATTTTGGTTTTGTGATTTAGCCCAGAAATTTTGTCCTCCTAGCCGCATGTGAGAGAGAGAGAGAGGTTGCCCAAGCTATACGAACCAATATGATGAAGAGAGAGAGAAGAATGTATGAGTGATGGATGTCCAAATGAGGTGTGAGGTCTCTTCTATGTATACACTTTGTTGTGGGTGAAGGGACACATCCATTGGGTTTCTTCAGTCAACATTTAGCTGAGGCTGACTTGAACAATTTGCACATGTGTGGTCATAAATTCAAAATCACACTTCTGCTTGTCTGAATGAGATGATCTTTATATCAATCTTGGACCTCTCGAAAAAAGGAATCTAATGCAGTCATCATCTCCATCAAATGAGTTGTTCCAAGGTGAAATTTGGCCCTAGTTTCCAATTTTAACATGCGTTCATGAATATTTGAATATTTGAAAATTTCTAACCTTTAGATGAGAGGTGATAAGAAGATCTTTCTTGAGGATCATCTAAGATGAAGGAAAAGAGAACTGGTGCAGGAAGAGAAGAGTTGGAGCTGGAAAAAGAAGAGGTAATTGATGGAAGTTTTTGCAAAGTTGACAAAGTAGCATATAATCCGAAAATTACAATATGCAAGTGCTACAGTTGTGAATGACAAATAAGTGCTACAAGTTGCTAAGGTATTCAAATATTACAAGGTATGTATAGTATATTGTTTCAGTGTTATGATTTATCTGCAATATTGGATGGCAAGTTAAGCCTTGAGGTATGACGAGAATATCACTTTCATAAATGACTTATGCATACTAGTCACATACATATGAAAGTAAGTTTGATTTCCAGTACAAGTGATATATTGGTGCACTTGATATTTAGCAAAGTATCTTACATTTTATTAGACATGGTGGATTTCCTGATTTTATAAAGCAGGCTTGAAACATTGATTTTGATATATGCTGACTTGATACTATTGTCAATGCTTGTAATAAGCATGTTAACCTTGATAGTAATAATGTAAAAGTCAGATCGATACTAAGGATTTTCTATCTTCTTGTTGATCTTGATAAGGTTTGATAAGTTGTTATTGCCATGTAGTAAATTTGGAAATGTGACAAAAATGGATGCCCTGACTTGATGATTGTAATGTCCCTTCCTAGAATAATTCCCATCAGTTTATTTTCACAATTTTGGCAATTTTGTTCATTATGACACCCATGAAATTTTTGGCTAAAGACTTAGGAAAGGGAGGCCGAAAATATTTTTGGTTGATGGGATGTGGGTGCCACACCCACTTGAAGTGTCTATTTCCTTAGAGGGAGTTCGATTTGCCTAAGTAGGGGGTCAAAATGCTTGGTGGAGGGGCCCACGTGGGAAGGCAGCTAAAAAAATATAAATAGGAGGAACTTAGCAACTTTTGGGGCCTTTTGTCAATTATACTTTTCTCTTGTTGCTTGAGCTGCTTAGTTGGGTCACAGTGTTGTTCAACACAAAGCTTTCTAAGAGGAGAACTCACCCTTCTTTCGATGGACGTCGAGTGCCACCCTAGGGAGGTAAGTTTATACCAAATTGGAGGGGATTTTGGAGGAGTTCTGAAGCATATCATATAGTCCTCTCTCGGCCAGTGTGTATTCCAAGAGGACATAGTAGGGGACCACACACTACCCATTTCATCCATCTTCCGGGAGGTGTTTGTGTAGGGAAAACTAGGCTAGTGAAGGAGTTTTGGGCCTGGAGGTTGCTGCTTGGAGGCAGAGCGAAGTTCAGCCATCTAGGGCCTACACAAGAGCCTGCACAAGACCTATTTTTTGGGCATGCGTGGGAGTTTGGGGAAGAGGTTTGGGAGCTGGCTTTTGCTGAGAGACTTGAGGGGATATTTGGGGAGGTGAAACTCAGCGTTTTGGGGAGTGATTGGAGGGCATTTTCAGGGAGATTGTAGACAGGCCTAGTTTTCCAACTAGAGGAGGAGGACGTGGCATTTGGGGCCAATTTTGAGAGATCAGAACTAGCCCAAAACCTTTTTGGGTTTTGGTGGGTTATTTGAGAGGAACTTGGGGCTAATTTTGCAGAATTTTTTAAGCATTGGAGGTGGGTATTTCAGAAGCATCTTTCCAATAGACAATGTAGTTTTATGGGTTAGCGCAGAGCATATTTGGAGCAGCCCATTCTCTCATCCACGCATGGTGTTTCCTCACCTGGGTCTTGTCAAGCTTGCCTTTGAGCCAAGCCCACATGCATTTTCTCTATACCATTGTACTCTTGCTCCATATATTTAATAAAATGGCTCAGCTGGATGGCATTTTGAAATGTTCCAAACTTAAAAAAAATGCTATGCAAAAGCAAATACGATTCATACACAAAGAAATAAAAATGATCAACAAATACTCAAGAGTCAATACACATCAGAAATGAGAACCAGCTGAGTCATTTTATTAATGGAATGGAGTAAGTACAATAGTATGGAAATGCACCTGGGCTTGCATCAAGGGCAAGCTTGACAGAACTTAGGTGTCAAACAATAATCACAAGGGTGGAAAGATAATTGCTCCTCTAATGCTTTGCGTTGCCGCCTAGTAACTACACTGCTGGCTGGAAAAAAACAGCAAGAAACCCCATCTCTGGTGCTCAGAAAATGATGAAACTTCATCCCCACACTCCTTGGCGAAAACCCACAAAAACCCACAAAAACCCATAAATGGTTTGGCTTGAATCCAACCTCCAAAATTCGGCCTCCTCTATGGCTTATGCCCTCCAAACTGCTCCAAGAATACGGCCTGCAAGAAATGGCCACGAAATCCTCCTCCAAGCTCAAAAAGGGAAGTAAACACCACTCCAAGTGTCTCCTCTAACCTCCACGGCAAATCTCAACCTCAAGGGTTGATACCCTACCCACCAAGTGAGCTCCCAGTACCGCCTCTACGCTGGCCTAGGTAGTGTGAAAGTCACATTGCCAAGTAACAAGCTCCACCAGCTCCGAAACTCTCCCAAATGCCACCAATCCTCCCTAGCCTCCTCTCTGGAAAATCTCAAACCCAAACTCCACTGCAAAACACCACCAACAAACTCGGCCTCCTCTCCATTGCGTCCTCCAGTAATACACACCACTAGGAAGTGAATGCCACTGCTAGAAATCACAATGTGATCCTCCTCCTGAAGAAATGAAGGAAACCTTACTAGGGTGGCACTTGAAGTCCCTCGAAGAAAGGGTGAGCTCTTCGCCTGAAGAACTCGTGCTAAATAGCCAGTGACTCGGCTAAGCAGCTTAAGCAACCAAAGAGAAATCGATATACCAAGATGATGAATGAGATGAGGAGAGTTTCCTTCCTTATATAGATTTCATGGAGCACTTTTCCCTCCAATTCGTCCTCCATCGTGGGCCCTCATTTAACCAACATCATGCAAAAATTAACCACCACCATGCAAATCGAACTAGGGAGTGCTTATTTCCCTAGTGAGGGTGGGCCCCATGTGTAACTGAATTACAACACAAATAACTTTTCCTAAGTCTGACCTCCTAATAAAATCAAATGGGTTCAACTTGATCCAAAATTGGCCCCATAATACAAAAGTTAATCTTGTTTCAAAATAATTTAGGAAGGGACATGACAGTCCTCCCCTCCTAAATGTTGCTTGTCCCCAAGCAACTTCAATGCCGAATGCTCAAGAATGTGCTCTCCTTCCCAAGTGGTGTCCTCATTTGGTAAACTCTTCCAACGCATCAAATACTCTCTGATGATCCTGCTTATGAGCTTCCCTTTCCCTGGTCTCTAAGATGGCCTCTGGCTCTAGGATCAAATGCCTCTCATCATCAAGTGGAGGTAATTCCATGACTGCTATAACCTGTTTCCCTAACACCCTCTCGGGGAATGACACATGCAAGATTGTTAAGATTAGGTATGTTTTATGCTAGAGCAATTTATTTAAATTTTCATAGTTGGCAATCACATCAGCATTAAGATAAACTGCAGATAGAACATAACTATAAATCGCAGAAGACAAGCCAAGGCAAGAGGACACAAGATATGGCGCAAGCTAAGGGACAAACCCCACAATGTGTGGGGAAACCCTTTGATCAAATCTTCCTTTATCTTCAAAGTTCAGCAGAGAGAGAGAGAGAGAGTACATTTACAATAGAAGTCAACACTTTGACTTATCTAGATCTAAGCATAGATCATCTCCTATAACGATGAGATCAATTGAAGACATTCTGCTTCAACTGATTCTCAAGGTGACTCCTTCACCTATCATCATTCTGCATTTCGTCCATTTGCTGTACCTTACAGTGTAGCACCAACACACTGCATCCTACATGCTGCTCATGATCTTAATGTTGCCCATTCATCATGTTACGCTGCACCCAAATATCACTGAGTTGATCTCAACATCATGGATCTGCACCCATCTAATGTGTACTCAATGACTGGTTTACTGCTCTCATTGATATACAGAGATTTCTATTATGACAGTCATTTCATTATATCAACAAGGTCTCCAATGAGGTCTACAGCATTATGACTATATCTGATATCCTTATCATTACTGCGACAATGGTTATTAGATTGTAGTAGCTTGGGTACAACTTTTCCTTATAAATAGGCATGTGATCTATAGAATAGATCCATGACATGGTCATCCTTATACCAGGTATTCTACAGGAGTACCACAACAACATACTGTCATACCTTATCCATGTAATACGAAGACTGTCATACCAAGGGCTATGTCTCCATGTAGTTTAGGCCTTACTACAGTTACTCCATACGAGATCTATACTTCTTCGTTCATCCGAGCATGGATCCATAGGTAGAATATCGATCAGACATGCATCCATATCATACTTATGAGTTCTGGTCATGAATGCACCTCATACCCTAACCGAGGTGCTGTCAGATCCTGCTTCTCCATGCGAGATCTAGCATGTGTGCTTTCTGCGTTCTAGACTGCGGCTCCACTGCTGCTTCATTCCCTTAACAGTATGATTATTATAGTGGACAGAGTTCTGACATTTATCCTGTACCTATTCTTCAAAATATTAGAAGTATCGGAGTTCGTATGACTGTCTCCGTGACTGCACATAGGTTTTCATTGCGGCTTCATTAATGCTGTGCGTATATATATTGCCTTTATGAAAGCGTATGGACTGCGTCTTCATTTCAGCGTATAATCTCTACCATATCGTGTGTATATATATACAACCTTCATTACAGCGTATGGACTGTATCTTCATTCCAGCGTATGGACTGCTTCTTTATTCCAGCGTATAGATTGCCTGCTCATCGTTTACAAACTAGGGTACAAATTAGCGTTTACAACCATGATTGTCCTTGCTGTATAGATTCTATAACTGAGTATGGTTTCCATTGTGTATAGATTCATGACTGTCCATGCTCAACATATTTGCGTATGACCTGTGAATGAGTCTACAATGTGTTGACTGCAAGGGATCAATGTTCAAGACTGCGTTGCTATTGCCTGCGTATACATAATTATTTCCAGCGTATTTGCCAGGACAGTGTTATTAATAACAGCATGACAGCGTTATACTTTCAATGTATAACTGCATAACTCCTTTAGGGTTTCACCACTTCCTGAACAACGTATATAGATTAACAATGAATCATGATCCAACGGATAGATGTCTTCTTGAATTAGGGCATCATTTGTAAGGCCAACGTATTACCCTTGGTGTCTCACTCCTTGTCCAAAAACCCAAAACGTGGAGAGGAGGAGATCACTCAAGATTTTTTTTTTTTTTTTTGTGTTCCAATTGACATCAAAACTCTTCTATTTATACTAAAGGCGGATGATTGAATAGACATGACATTTGGGCTTCTAGAGCCTACATAAGAACTGGTCGGCTTGATAATAATTATATAAACAAAATAAATTCATATCTCCATAAATACTTATCGGAATCAGATGATCTTTGGATCAATCCTACACCTCTTGACGAGAGGGATCCAATAAAAATATCAGCTGCCATAAATAAGCCGACCCACATGGAGTTTGGCCCTAGTTGCCAATTTAACAAAGATGTTATGAATCATGCTCCCTGGTGGTAGCTCCAACTCGTAAGCCACCTCTCCAAATCTCTTGATCACTCTGTATGGCCCAAAAAATCTCGGCTGCAGCTTCTTGGCCCCCTTCTGCTTTAGTTTGGACTGTCGGTACGGCTGCAATCGAAGGTAGACCAAGTCCCCCTCCTCAAAATGCCTCTCTACTCGATGTCAGTTAGCATACATCTTCTACTGGTTATGGGTTGTCTGTAAGTTATCCTTAAGAGCCTTGAGGATATCTTGGCTCTCTAGGATCCAATCCTTGGCCTTAGGGGCCCTTCTATCTCCAAAAAAAAATATCAGCAAAAGACAAAGCATCATAACCATATAAGGCACAGAAAGGAGTTATACCAATGGACATATTAGGGGTGGTATTGTAACAATACTCTCCTAGATACAACCATCGAATCCAAGCCCTCTGTTGCACTATCACGTTATTCCTAAGATAGCCCTCTAACCACTGGTTCACCATCTCTGTCTAACCATCAGTCTGCGGATGATAGCTGGTGCTCGGGGTGAGCTCAGTGCTGACTAGTCTGAAGAGATCCAGCCAAAATCCTCCCATGAATCGACGATCCCTGTCACATAATTCCTGAGATAGCCCTCTAACCACTGGTTCCCCCTCTCTGTTTGATCATCAGTCTGCGGATGATAGCCAGTGCTCGGGGTGAGCTCATTGCCGACTAGTCTGAAGAGATCCAGCCAAAATCCTCCCATGAATCGGCTATCCCTGTCACTGACTATGGTCTTAGGGAGTTCGTGCAAACGAAATACCTCCCTAAAGAACAACTCTGCCACCTGTGAGGCTGAAAATTGTGTCGGTTTGGCAAAGAAGTGTGCAAACTTGTTTAGTCAGTCGACCACAACAAAAATACAATCCTTCCCTTGCACCGAGGGAAGTCCAATGATGAAATCCATAGAGATGCACTCCCATTTCTCCTCAAGGATGGGAAGAGGCTGCAACAATATTGCTGGATAGGTCAACTCTCCTTTGTTTCTCTGGCAAGCTTCGCACTCCTGCACATGCCTCAACACATCTCCTTTAAGGCCCTTCCAAGTGAAGCGCTCTCTCACTGCCATATAAGTCTTCCTGAACCCTTGGTGCCCAAACAAAGGAGAGTCATGAGCTGCTCGAAGCAGGCGCTCCCTGAACTGGGATCATGCAACCAAAAATATGTGTCCTTTGTAATAACTAACCTCATCCATCACCCTGTAGCCCTCATCTTGATCTGAAAATCACTCATGAGTGATCTCAATTAAATAATTAATGAATGAAGGTATTACAGACTCATGTGCTGGTGTGTGTCTATGTCATTTTAGGCAACAGATCGATCAGATTGCAAAATACACAGACGCTAGAAAATGGAAAACAGTAAGAGAACACAGTAAGCAAATACAAGAACACAACACATTAATAAGGAGTTCACCCTATTCTCCAGGGCTATGTCTCCGGTCCAACTTTCAGTGGTGGCCTTCTTTTATTGTGTCTTTAAAGCAGAATTTTTACAGTGAGGAGGTCAATTTGAGTGTCCTAAAACAGATAATGCTTGGTAAGGTGGTTCTTGGATTCCCCAAGCCACTAGAGTGCACAAACTCTTTCCTTACCAAATCTTGACCTCTCTGGTCTTTAAGGGGAGGAGCCCAATGTGGTACTCAATTCCCGACAGATCCACATAGGGATTGCTTGAACCTCTCAAGCCCTCTGTCTGCTCGATGCTGCCTTACGCTGCAAGTCAGCTCGGCTCTCTGTTTTTCTGCCTCTTGCTTCACTATCTCTTTCCTCTTTTTCTCATTGTTCCCCTCTCTGGTTCTTCCTTGTTCTGTTCTCTGTCTGTTCATGGCTTAAAGAAAATTTGTCCTTGACTGTTCGCTTCCTCTTTCGCCCCTTCGGATCGCCTGCTGCTGTTCGCTCGGAGTTCCCTACCTCTGCGTCATTGCCAACGTCTCACAGGGAGGTGGCCACTTGTCCTCTCACAAACTGCGCCAGCTCTTCCTCAACGGTTCGGTATTTTAGTTACACTGTGGAATGACTCATCCGCCAACTCAGCGGTCATATTGGACTTCAAACTTTATGTGTTGTAGCTTATTTTCCCTTCAGATCCAGTTTCTCCATTGGGCGCAATCTCCGCCGTTAGATCTGGAACCCCTAGATCCTACAGTGTTCGCTCTCATCGTGTGGTTGACTTGCTCGACTGTTAGCCTGCGATGAGAGGCAGTTTTCTCTCTCATCCGCCATACACGCGTCGTGCAATGTATGGAATCGCTCGTCCTCCTGCCAAATCCGCTTACCGCCTAATATGCCTCCGATATTCCCCTGGTTTTGGAGCGCGGGACCCGCCTTTCACCTTAGCGCTTTCCCTACGGTTTCCCGGCTTCCCATGCGATCGAGCACTCGGGGCCTTTCCTTCTCGAGGGGTTTTGCCTAGCAATGCGTGATTAGTGCAAACGGTCTCTGTTTTTCGATCCGGGCTTCCTAATTGCCAGTTTGCCTCCTGCGCGGTCTCCATGGGCCTCGGTTAGCGCGCTTTAACCGAGGTCCTCGTCGTTCCTTGCTGGCTACAAACTACCACTGTCCAGAGGTCTTCCTGATAGCTCTTTGTTCATAAATTTTGAAGTCTGTCCTAATTTGATATAGTCATAGCACTTTGCTAATTTTCATGGATCCAATTCGGATCACGGCCTTCCCACTGAAAAAGCTTTTGGACTCTAAAAGTTGGTTTTCAAGCATCGACTAAGTGAGGGTACAATTGTCTCACTTGTCCAATCTCTCTCCACTTTGCGCTGCTCGACTTTGAACGCTTGAGCCCAATTCTGAGGTACTCAACATCTCCCCTGCGCGTTTCCCTCACCTTCCTGTCTAGAATTGTGTCTTCCTGCAATTCATTAAGATATTCAGATAGCAGGTCATCAATAGAAGGCAATTGACTCTGCTCTTCGGGATCTTCAATTAGTGAAAGTTCAAACAATCTCAAACAATTTGCATTTATGACTGAGTAGATGTGCATGTAAGCTAGTAGATCAAGGCGAAAAGCATTCTCACCAATCTTCTCAAGTATCTTGAAAGGTCCATACCTGATAGGCTTTAGCTTTTTACCTTCACCTTGCATCCTGTCCTCGCTGATATATAGCCAGACTTGGTCACCAACTTGGAAACTATGCTCCATCCGATGCTTGTCATGCCTTGCCTTGTATTTGGCTTGGCTCTTTTCCAGCTGTTCCTGTACTGCCTGGTGGATCTCTTGGATTTGTTCAATGAACCTAGTTGCCCTGTACACATCACTGTGTCCCTCAACTGTGGTGTCTTTACCAAAGACAAAATCCAAAGGAGACCTTGGGGTGAAACCAAAATAGGTTTGAAAAGGAGATCTCTGTGTAGAAGAATGTTTTGCTCTGTTGAAAGCATGCTGCACATAACATAAATGTTCATCCCAAAGCTTAGGATGCTTGCTGCAATATCCCCTGAACAACTGGCTCACTGTCCTGTTGACTACTTCTGTTTGGCCATCAGTTTGTGGATGAAAAGCTGTGCTTTTCTTCAGTTTGGTTTCCATCATTTCCCACAGACTTGACCAAAACTTCCCCACAAATCGGGTGTCTCGATCAGATACAATGGAAGTGGGTAATCCAAAATGAACCCATACATGTTGAAAGAATAGTTTTGCAGTTTGTTCAACTGTAATTTGTTTATTACAAGGTATCAAAATACACATTTTGTTGAACCTATCCACATTAACATATAGATAATCATGACCTTTCCTAGATTTAGGCAGTCCTCCAGCAAAATCCATGGAAACACTTTCCCAAGGGTGAGAAGGAACTGATAATGGAGTGTACAAGCTTAGTTTTCTATTGCTAGGCTGCTTTTAGCACACATAGTACACCCTCTTACATATTTAGAAACTGTCTCATTCATTTTTGGCCAATAACAAAATCTTTGCAACTATGCAATTGTTTTATTTACTCCAAAGTGACCTGATATTAGAGAAGTGTGGGCTTCTCGAATTATCTTTACTCTTTCAGTTTGTGGAATGCGTAACTTCCCACAATGGTATAAGAGTCAGTCCTTTACATGATAATCCAATTCTTGTACTCGTTTGCCTTGACTTAAAGTTGCATATACATCTTTAAAGTCTATATCTTGAGCATATTGTCCAATGTAGCTCTGATGTAACACAAAGTTATGCTTAAGTATAGTAGATGCATTTATAATGGGTCTACATAACATATCTGCAACGTTATTGTGTATGCCCTTTTTATATCTGATGACTAAATGAAACTGCTGTAGAAAACCCATCCATCTATAGTGTCTTGATTGCTGCAACTTAGTTTGGGAGTATAGATATTGAAGTGGTTGATGATCAGTATGTATTACTGTCTCTTTTCCCATTAAGTAATGTTTCCACTTTTTCACACTCTGTACTAATGCATACAATTCTTTATCATATGTAGGATAGTTAACTACTGCAGAATTAAATGTTTCAGAATGATAAGATATGGGTTTACCGTGCTGTGTCAACACTGCTCCCATGGCATAGTCACTGGCATCTGTTTGGATCTCAAATGGTCTTTGAAGATCAGGCAGTGCTAGTACAGGTGCTGTACTAATCTTTTCTTTCAAGGTGTCGAATGCTTTCTGCTGTTTGCCTCCCCACTGAAACACCTTGTTCAATCCTGTTAAAGCATGTAAGGGAGCTGCAATTAAGGAAAAGTTAGAAATGAACTTCCTCCAATATTGTGCTGCTCCTAAGAAGCTTTTAACTTCTATAGCAGATTTGGGTTTAGGCCAGTTTACAATGACTACCACCTTAGAGGGATCTTCAATTCACCACCCCCTACTATATGACCCAAATAAATCAGAGATGTTTTGCCAAATTCACATTATGAGAGTTCAACATAAAGTTTTTCTCTTTTCAAAACATCTAGTGTCTGCTTAACATGCTTTAAGTGTTCTTTCCACGTTTTGCTAAATATCAGAATGTCATCCAGATACACAATAACAAAATCATTAAAAAAAGGTCCGAGTACATCATTCATTAATCTCATGAAAGTAGCAGGAGCATTAGCTAAGACAAAAGGCATAACCAGCCACTCATACAATCCTTGCTTTGTTTTGAAAGCAGTCTTCCATGCATCTTGTTCTGCAACTTTGACCTGATGGTATCCACTATGCAAGTATAGCTTGGAGAAATAAACTTCTTTCAATTGATCTAAAAGATCATCTATGCGAGGAAGGGGATAATGATTTTTGATTGTTATCTTATTCAGTGCTTGGTAATCAATGCACATTCTCCACGAGCCATCTTTCTTCCTCACCAAAATGATTGGTGACCCACGTGCTAGGTCTGATGAACCCTTTCTCGAGCAACTCCTGCACCTGCTTCTTGATTTCAGCATTCTCTAAAGCGGACAACCTGTACATTCCAATGTTAGGCAATGGAGCATCTTGCTGCAAAATAATATCATGCACTATTTCCTTTTTGGGTGGCAGACCTTTAGGTTTTTGAAACAAGATATCATACTCTGAAACAACCTTTTCTCAATCAGCTTGTTGTTTAGCATCACTGCCCTCAAATACATTAGTTTTATTAGGTTTCTTTTCCTTTACAACCATCAGTAAGAATTGTTTGCATGAATTTATCATTCATTTCATCTGTCCTAAGTTTATGAGAGTATAATTATTCTTGAGGTTATGAACTCTTACAAAGTATTCGATTCCATCTTTAACAAGTAGATACTTGTTCTCAGCTCTATAGAAAATAGCTTTTCTGTCATATAAGTAAGGACTTCCTAAAACAATTCCACATATATCCAAAGGAATTATGTCTAACTCAACCTCATCTACAAATGCTGACCCAAAAGAAAACTTGAGTTTGCATTGTCTAATCACTTGTAGTTGTGCTTTATCATTTAACCATCCCAATGGGTATGGTTTCTTGTGAGGTGTAGTCACTAATCCCAACTTCTTTACAATTGCCTCAGAAATTAAATTTACTTGTGAGCCACTATCAAACAAAGTATCAATCTTTTGATGTTTGGAAACAACTCGAATATGGGAAATCTCATGTCTTTTTCTCTCATTTTCTTCATCAATAGTAGATTGTGTAGAATTACTAGTAGATGCTTCAAATTACCTCTTATACATGTGGCTACAATAGTTGTTTCATCTCCTGAGTCCGACCTTGAATATTTTTGAATAGTTGCAACAATCTTCTTCTTCTTGCCCTCGAACTTCTTAAGTCTCAGCTCTGGATGCAGAATCCAACAATGCTCATCATCATGCCCATCCTTTTTACAGTGAGTGCATGAAGCTTTGTTTTTCTGTGCAATGTTAGCATTCCTTGCTTTCCATTTCTGCTTTCTTTTCTCCTTATTCTTGCTTGTAGTGGGTTGGTATGATCCCCCAACTTCTGGACTTTCATTCTTTCCTCTAGCTTCTAGATGAGTATCTTGTACATATACCTCATCTATATTAGTGGGATTAAACATGAGGATAGTGTGCCTCATGTAGCTGTGTAGACCACCAATGTACTTCAATAGAGTCTCAGGTGAGTCTAATGAGATTCCTAGAATCAATGCTCTCTTTCTAAATTCTTGAGTGTATCCATGTACACTTTGCCCTTTCAATTGTCGAAGAGTTTGCCAGCTCATCATGGCTTGCTGCATGTAGGCCAATGAATAGAATTGTTTTTTTTATTGTAGAAACAAATTCACTCCAGACAAAGATAGTCTTAACATGTCTTTTCATATCAGCTTGGGTCCTTCCTTCCCACCAAACTAAGGTAGTGTCTCCAAGGCACAGGCTTGCCAGCTAAATCTTGCTCTTGTCTGAGTCGATACTCTGCACTCTACAATAAACATCAATTTTTCTAATCCAATTGTCTAGCTTTTCTGCATTCAACTCTCCATCATATATAGGTAAATCAAATTTAACATCTAGTTTAATCAAATATTCTTTCTTTTTATGTTCAGGGATATTAGGAGGTGTGAGAAAGCTTTCTTCTTTCCCCTTACCTTTTGAGTGGTCACGGAAGTGAGATTCATCTTCTCCTTTATCTTGTTTGGAGCCTAATGAATCTTCATCTTTGTGTTTCCTAAAATCCCTATACATTTCCTCTACCATCAACTTTATGGCTAGGGAACTATTTATGAATTGAGGGTCTGGCCCCATAGAACCTTCCTATGACATTGTCTTCCAAGAATAGACTCTCCAAATTTTAGGATTAGTTTCAACCAACTCTCCTTCTCCTAATTTGAGCTTTGATCTAGTTACCATTCAACAACTAAATCCAACACAAGCTTGTCTAACCTTAACAACCTTTTGCTCTGATACCACTTGATCTAAAAACCATTGGTGAGTGATATCAGTTAATTAATGAATGAATAAAGGTTACAAACTCATGTGTTGGTGTGTGTCTATGTTATCTTAGGCAACAGATCGATCAAATTGCAAAATACATAGACATTGGAAAATGGAAAACAGTGAGATAAACACAGTAAGCAAATACAAGAACACAACAAATTGAAAAGGAGTTCGCCCAATTCTCCTGGGCTACATCTCCGATCCAACTTTCAGTGGTGGCCTTCTTTTATTGTGTCTTTAAAGCAGAGTTTTTACAATGAAGAGCTCAATTTGAGTCTCCTGAAATAGATAATGCTTAGTAGGGTGGCTCTTGGATTCCCCAAGCCACTAGAGTGCACAGACTCTTCCTTACCAAGTCTTGACCTCTCTGGTCTTTAATGGGATGAGTTCAATTTGGTACTCATCTTCTGATAGATATCCTCACATGGATTGCTTGAACCTCTCAAGCCTTTTGTCTGCTCGATGCTGCCTTAGTTCTATAGGTCAGCTTGCCTGTCTGCGTCTACTTCTGTCTCTTTTGTCTCCTTCTTCACTGCTCTTTTCTTTCTTACAGTGCTCACTTCTCCTCTTTCTCTATCCATGCATTCATGGCTTAAAGCCAATGCGTCTCATGACTATTCACTTCCTCTTCCGCTTCTTCGGTTCACCTGTTGTTGTTCACTTGGAACTCCATACCTCTACATCATTGCCACTGTATAAAATCTCACAAGTAGCCACTTGTCCTCCCATGAACTACACTAGCTCTTCCTCAAATGGTTCGGTATTTCGGTTACTCTGTGTAATAATTCATCCGCCAGCTCAGCGGTCAAATCGGACTTTAGACTTTTATATGCCACAGCTTAATTTCTCCCTCCAGATCCAGTTTCTCATTAGGCACAATGTTCGTCGTTAGATCTAGAACCCCAAGATCCTATGGTGTTTGCTCTTATCGCACGGTTGAATTACTCAGACATTAGCCTGCGATGAGAGGTGGGTTTCTCTCTCATCCACCAGACACGTGTCATTCACTGTATGGCGTCGCTGGGTCTCCTCACAATTCCACTTATTGCCCAACATGCCTCCGATATTCTGCCAATTTTGGGGCACGGGACCTACCTTTCACTTTAGCACTTTTCCCATGGTTTTCAACTTTCCCTTGTGATCGAGCACTGGGGTTGTTTCCATTTCTATGGGTTTTCCCCAGCTAAGCACGCATTAGAAACGGCCTCTGTTTTCTGATCTAGACTTCATAACTGCTAGTTTGTGTCTTGCACAGTCTCCATGGGCCTTGGTCAATGCGCTTTGACCAAGGTCTTCATTGTTCCTTGCTAGCTACAAACTGCCACTATCTAGAGGTCCTTCCTGATAGCTCTTTGTTCACAAGTTTTTGAAGTCTATCTTGATTTGATACAGTCATAGCACTTTGATAATTTTCATGGATCCAATTTAGATCAAGGTGAGAGGAGCTCCATGCTCCCTCTGAAAAGCAACCGTGCCCACTCCTAAAACACTATACCTTTTGTCGTCACCCATCTCTATGAACATCTTGAGGTCTTTCTCCTCCAAGGCACTAAATAAATTTTTATCATCGGCCATGTAGAGTGAGGCTCCACTGTCAAGATACCAGACACAACCCATCATCGATGTCACCATGCATGCGTTGAGGGTAAAGTACATTTCAATCTGAGAGGTTAATGCCTCACCTTTCGATCCTTACGAGGATCCCTTATTAGACTTCTTCGATGGGAAATTAGTCACATAATGTCCCATCTTGTGACAATTAAAGTATCTTACTTTAGACATGTCACCCTTATTCCCTCCATAATAATAATTCAATTTGAAATGGGAATCCTTCCCCTTCCCCTTCCTTGCCTTAATTTCTAAGGCCAGATTTTCTTCATCATCATTCTTGGAGAAAGAACCATCTCATGTACTCCTCCTGATCTCCTCTTGCATAAGATCCAACCACAGTCATTCCCAATCCAGCAGTTTCTCCCTTCCATTCACAAAGTCTTGGTAGCTATTCCAAATCTTTCGAAGACCAAGGAGAGCGAGGCTCACCATATCATCATCGGAAGTAGTTATTCCCACACTTCCAAACTCATCTCTGTAGGTGATTATCTTGTTTAGATATGTGGAAATAGTATCACCCTTTTCCATCTTGATTATTTGAAGCTTATCCTTGAGCTCCAATTTCCTTTGGTCACTATTGTTTTGGTACAGGTCCTTCAACGTCTTCTACATTCAAAATGGAGTATCGTTCCCATGGAGACTCAAGACAATATGGTCTCAAACTCCCTCAAGGATGATCCATCTCTCCTTTGCCACACACTTCTTCCACTCAGCCAACTCTTGTGCATTAGTTGAAGCTCACGTTTGGATTTCTTGATCAATGAATTCTTTCAAGCCATTGTCTTCTAATATAGCCTCCATTCTATCTTTCCATGCCATGTAACTTGAGCTACCTTCCAAGGCATACTGAGTCTCAAGCCATAATATTCCATTGGCCAACCTTGAAGTATGATATGAATTCAATTTTCACCTGCAACCTTGAACTTCAAACTTCGAATTCTCTTCTCAGTATATTGTTCATAGCTTCGATACCATGTAGAAATTTCTACAAATCTAGCTCTAATACCATGTATAAAATCCATGTATGTTAACCTGATAATGCAATATAAATAAAATCATAATACTATAACCTACTTCTAGTATTAATTTGCAGAAGCATAAAGATCGAGCTAAACAATATACCCAGAAGAAGAAGAATCAATGTCACAATACACATGAAAATACTTTGGGGAAAGCCTGAGCAGAAAACCCCACACTATTGTATTATATTTGCCATCCAAGTTCCTATTTCCTTGTGTTGTTCCTTGTGGATGATTTCCTCTTACCAAGTGGAAAACCCTTTATCCAAAACTGCACAATCCTCAAGGATATATCCTTGACTGCATGCATGAATTTTCTCCATGAGAAAACACTTGCAGCTGATAGTACATTGTCCTTGAACTTTAATATCAATTGGGTCTTTCTCATAATAGACATCAATGAGTTTCTGATGAGGGAATCTTCATAGCACTAGTTGAGTGCATTAATGCATCAACTGACTGTTAACTCACTATGAGTTCCTCAAATAGTTTGGAACTAATTTAACTGGACTTAACTCAGTAAACTAAGTTAACTAATTACAACTCAAATACAACTCAATCTTATCTCCTTAATTTAAGGGATCACTCTTGCATGGCTTCAAACATACTTCTAACTTGAATTTCTCCAACTAATTAATTTAAAATAAATAAATTGATTAATTCCAAGTAGTTGTTTAAGACTGAATTCGATTTTAATTCACAATTTAATTCAAGGACAAATTAAATTGGAATATTCTTGTTGCCATATTTCAACACCAGGCACTGTTGATGAAAACTATGCAAGATTCATTGGGTGATGAAGAAGGACTATCTAAGTTGACAATAACTATCTACGAGGTATGGCTCGGATGGAAGGAAAAACTGTGCAAATTTTGGGAGGGACAATCCGGGTTGCAAGAAGGCAAGGAAGATAGAATCTACACATTTTCTGGACGAGTAGGTAGCAAGGGCTTGACAACAAAATTTTCACAATTTTCTGGAGGAATACTCTTAGCTACATGGAGGATCAACAGGCAGAAATTGTCCAGCTTTTTGGAGGAACTAGCTAGGAGCTTGGCAGCTAAAACTACACAATTCTTGGAGGCAACTGGCAACTGGTTGTTGGGTCACTGGCAACAAAAACTGCACAATTCAAAAGGAGAATAGGAAGTCAGCAGTTGGGAGCTTGGCAACCAAAATTACGTAATTCCTGGAGGGAACAGGCAGTCTGCCGCTAGGAGCGACTGGTGAGGGAAACTGGACTGAGGCTAGGAGGCCGACATGCTGATCATCTCTGCATAATTTTTGAGCTGAGTGGACTATTGGGCAACAAAAGGCATACTCATGAATACTACACAATTTTTTGGATGAGCAGCTGGTCCACTGTCAGGAGGATTTACTCGAACAACTGCACAATTTTCTGAGGGGGACAAGGATGGGTACTAGGTAGTTGTCCGATCTATTTGCTCAATTTCCTCAGTTAGTAGAGTGATCAAGGTCAGCGGCCTCTACACAATTTTTGAGGGGATTCAGTCCTGGGGTGGCTCCTAGTTCTGACTCTCTGGATGGCTAGCATGAAAGTTGATTGGATCGCTTGTAAGCAACACCGATTGAAAATACTTGTCTGGTGATTCTACACTATCCTGAGTGACAGTCGATCGAGTCGATGGCAGGGTGATGGTCTGGCTGTCAAAGGGGAGTCTGGTCGTTAGAACTTCAGTAGAATGACTAAGCATGTGAATGAGTGAAAGATGTAAATGTGATATTACAACACATACCCTCATGACTTGACGATGAGATGACTCAAACCAACTAGACACACATGTTCAACATGACTAACTAATGGTGAAAGCGATAAGCACAACACTCGTGATTGATCGTAAATCAACTATGACGATGCTTGTGAAGAAATGAATGGGACTCGATGTGTTAGTGTGACAGATGATTTCATAGCAAACATAAGATGTACACATGAAGTGAAGACCTTAACCATGAACAGAACATGGTTGCAAGACATTGACATCAACATGCAAAATCTTAGGTGGAATTAATAAGCAAGGTGGGTATGAAGGCTTACATGAGCTCACAGAGTGAACCTGATTGTATGAAACCATCAATTGAAACTCTCAAGGGAGGCTCCCAATTTGGGTGCAAGCCAAAATTTTGGAGGGTGGTTGTAGCCGCTACAACAAACTCCTACATTATTTCCTTGGTTTTGTCGATCATATTGAAATATTGAAATATTGAGAAGATGTAATTGCCCGCCAAAATTATATGTGAAATTCAATCATGCTTGAACACTCCTATATATTATATGTTATATAATTATGGTTTTGAATGGTTTTGTAAGACTATAATATGTTTCTGGGATTTGTAAACAGGAAATACAACAACTCTCTACAAATTCAAACTAGGGGAGTACATGAGAACAATGCCCACTATATGATTCAATATAGAGACTGTAATGTTTAGAATCTGAGCTTCACTATTTGGGATGTAGGGGCCAAGATAAAATCTACTACCTGTGGAGACAATATATGTTCAATGCCTAGGTACATTCCAGATATTTAATTTGTTATCACTGGAAGTTGGCTCCTAATTTCTAATTTAAGAAGTTTGTTTCTTTAAGACATGTTTGTATATCTTGGATTCATTTAGTAAATTCATGATATACATTGTATTCATGATATAGCATTGTTGGATTCATTAGATAAATTTATGACATGAGATTCTGTGTTTGGGGGATTTTAAAATGTGTATATGCTGGATTCATTTGTAAAATCTATGGCTTTTTATCGTTGGTGGAATTCACTGGATAATTTAAGTTTGTTTGTAGACATGAATTTTCATAATAATATATAGTCTATAGATATCATAATATATATTATTTCAGATTCACTCATCAAATCTCATATATTATATGATTGTTGTTTTGTATATAAATGTTAAATTATATATATATATAGATATTTTATGTACATTGTAGACTTTTTTGTATCTAAGAGATATAAAGTAAAGTTGATAGTCAACTTTGCTTATATTCCCAAAATGTTCAAACTTTTTATAGTAATCTTTTTCATGATTCTTTTGTTGTACAGGGTGTTATTATCTCAACCTATGTGCAAATAAGCACTCAAGTAGGAGAGTGGTTAGGTAAAAGGGTGTTTTCAGGAAGTCGAGAAAACTCTAAATGAATTCATAGTCCATCTTTAGTGTTAGGCTATGATTTTATCTTGTGGATTTCTTGTTTCCATGTCAATATTGCTCTTACTTATGCATTCATAATGTAATCAGGATGTTTTTCATATCTATTTTTGTTCTTTACTTCCAGTTGAAGCTCATCTGACTGTGTATTCTTTTTGAGTGAATGTTGATTGTCATCTCTTCTTTTTATTTTAACGTAGAGTTTTTGTGATGTATGTTAGAGTTTTTAAATTGACTGTTTTACTTAAACTTCTAATGTATTTTCGTATATGTTTTATTAGTTTGGTTGTATCTTATAATATTAACTTGAAATCAAAACCACAACGTTGGACAAGATTTGGTAACTCCAAGGATGTTTATTCTTGGTGTGATAGGCTTGGAGTTTGTCTTGTTTGCTGGCATGATTTTGAATTATTATGAGTGGAAAGTGTCCTAAAAGAACATGATTATTTAACAAGAAGATGATATATGTTGGGATGCATTGGTTGTGTTTCAACATATTTTAGTTTGTCTCTGCATATCCAAAATCCAATATATTTTTTGGCTGCTTGATTGTTTTATTTTTGGTTTTCTAAGTGGTTTGGGCCCGAAGATGATTGTTCTCTTTGGCTCAAGAAAAAATAAGACCTTGGGGCATAAAATTAGTAAGCGTGACTCAAGAAAAGGAAATGATTTATACTTGTTCAATTTTATTGTTGTTATTTTAGATTTTGTTATTTCATGGACTTTATATAAATTTCAGCTTGATATGTGTACTAAATTGTAATTTTTGGAGACTAATATAATATTACGCTTGTTACATAGTTTGAGTTTGTCTTCTCAACATTGCCTTTGTGTCCATTTTTTTGTTCAATCATGGCTTTCATTTTTTCACTTAAATAAGAAGATATGTCAATTATATCTAATCCCAAAAAGGTAAAGAATAATTGTTGTCTGATGATTTCATGCCTCGCAAGATCAACTTTAAAATATTTCTAGCATGTTGATTGTGCCTTCAGTGCGTTGGATTTATCACATATAAACATCTTGATTGTACCTTGACTGTGTTGGAAGAACCCATCAAGATGATTGATGGTAGAATGGCTATCTGTAATCTGGCTATTGTTGGGAAGCAACAATCGTAGTTGAACCAACTCCAAAAACCCATACAACCATTTAATCCCTTTCAACTCCAACAACACCTTCTTCCACCCATGGTACCTATACAAACCATATAGCTAGCTAATCCCTTTCAACAAGCTACAACGGATCCTTACTTAAGAAGGATATATGTCGATAATGTTCCTCAACAGATGTAATGTTCTAGAATGACTAATTTTCTCTCCCTTTATGAAGATATTGAAGAAGGTCCTAGTGGTTGATAGACAAACCGGTAAGTTGAAAGGATACTCCCTTATTCTTTAAAAAATAATTGAAGCAACAAATTGAACCCTGAAAGACATTGTTAAATCAATAGATGGGCATCATTTTTTTTTTTAAATTAGCACTGGAATGGAAAAAGTAGAAAGTTGTAGAAAACTAGGGCAAAGTTGTTCCTGATTTGAAGGATAAAGTTGATGTAAATCACGTTTCACAATATGGTGGATTGGGTCATGGGCCAGTCAACCTGCCACTTATTTTTCATCGGAATATTGTGAACCCACCATTATTACCAATTACTGGTCTAAATCCATACGGATTAAGTGATGCAGCACTATCAACTCTGTCTATAGACCTTGTTGCAATAAACCTCCCTTATTCATTAAACTCTTCAGGATTGTCGGACTTGGGATGCCAACTTACTCTCCAAGGAACAACATGGTCATGCATAACTAGGTGCCAAAAATTACGGTCTTTCTCCATATGCATCCTTCGAATAGGAAGTCACTCATATTATAGTTTTGGAGGTGCAACATCTCACTATGGGATTTATTCAAGTTCATACATTTCCCAAACTACTCCATATGATGGAGCAAGTCATTTCCCCCTTACATCTCATCAAAGTAAAATCCCAGAGACATCTCCATCATCGGGAGTTCTAATTGACATGCGGTCTTACTACACATCCTAAGATTGTGCTCATTCTTATTCTTCTTCTCTGATATGTTTTAGTTCATTTTCAATTGTATTTATATATATTTGAAATGTTTTTTTCATCTTTTGTCTTCCAATATATGTCAAACACCACTTATGAATCTATGAGTATTTTTCTTTGGATCTCCTTTACTATTTTTCTTCTAACTTCTTTCTTTGGAAATTGATGAGAATAGATTTGGAGCCAAGTTGGAAAAATAAATTGTTCCTAGCATTCTTTGTCTTGTTTTTAGTTTATTGTCACTACTTTTTAAAAGATACCCTTTTGAATAATCAAATACCTTAACTTCTTTCTCTAGGGGATGTGATGAGAATAAGCCTAAGTCATTATGGTAATTAAGGATACTAGTTCGTATTAAGTATGGAGTTAAAGTGAGGTTGGCCAAATCATAGACAAAATTAGTGTTATTACTATATGTGAGGTAAATTGTAGGAAAAATGTCATGAGAATAAAGGGCACTTGGTTTACAGGGTACATTTTAGCATGTGTTCCATGCTTAGAATCTGTTATCTTAACTTCTTTTACTATTACATTACTAGTTGTTGTTAAGCTATGTGAAAATAAGAACTCCAAAAAATATTGAATTGTATGAGAGTGGTTAGGTAAAAGGGTGTTCGCAAGAAGTGGAGAAAACTCAGAATGAATTTGTAGTCCATATTTAATGTTAAGTTTTGATTTTATCTTGTGGATTTGTTATTTTCATCTCAATATTGTTCTTACTTATGCATTCATCGAGAGATCAATATGTTTTTCATATCTCTTTATATTATTTATTTTCAGTTGGAGCTCATCTCACCATGGATTCTATTTGAGCCAATGCTAATTTCCATATTTTCTTTTTCTTTTATCGTAGAGTGTTTCTCGTGTATGCTAGAGTTTTTAAATTGACTGTTTTACTTCAACTTTTGATGTATTTTTGTGTATGTTTTATTAGTTTGGTTGTATCTTATAACATTGACTTGAAATCAAAACCACAGTGTTGGACAAGATTTGGTAACTCCAAGGAGGTTTATTCTTGGTGTGATAGGCTTCAAGTTTGTTTTATTTGCTAGCATGATTTTGAATTATTATGAGTGGAATGATCCGGATTTAAATAGGAATGCAACAAAATATGGAGAACCATATACACAAAGATGGAGTGGAAATAATACTTCATTTCATTAATGGAAAATACTGAAATATGCTTACAAACAGAGTTGAAAATAAACCAGCTAGGGTGATGGTAGCTTATCTTTGAGAAGAGATGTGGTGGCTACATGCCTCTGAACTGTGTTAAAATGAGGCTCAAAGGCCTATTTATTGTTGAGAAACAATGGAAAACCCTTATCATTCCAAAACCTAACCCTAGAAGATGAAACGCCAAACTGTGGGCGCCGTTTGGGTAAATTGTTACATCAACTTCCCGGGGTCGTAACTTTGGCATACAATCTCTGTTTGACGCATACAATAGCTCGTTAGAAAGATCTATCCAAGAACTACTACTTTGGGAAGGGAAACATCGGTCCATGGACCCATGTTGCCCCCAGATTTCCCAAAAAACGTCGTTTAGGGCCTCAAAATGGATCTGGAAGTTCAGGACCTGAAAAACTGCTAAAAATAGTAAATTGTGCTACAATTTAGGAAACTGAAGAGCTGAAAGAAACAATGGTGGGGGTCCAAGTGGATTTGGTAGGTGGCCACCAATATCCACCTAGATCATTCCTCCCCCCTTAGGAAGCAATGGTCCCCATTGCATTGAGTTCCTCCATGAGATGAGGAAACTTTTGTTGAACTTGGTCCCTGGTGAACCACTTGCCCTAGTGAAGGAGTTGGCCTGCTTAGACAACTCGATACAATTGGATATTCTGCTGGCGAGTGTGCTTGATCCGTGTGTCCATGATCCGATCAGATGCATCTTGTTCCATGCAATCTGGATTTAACTCTATGGGTGTGAGTTGTTCTGCAATGTCGGATGTGTCTAGTAATGGTGGAAAGTATGGCCAAAGGCGATCCACATTGAACACTGGGTGTAGACCAAGGAATGGGGGAATGTTGAGCTCAAATGCATTGTCTCCCATAGCCTTGGTAATGGTGTAAGGACCATATCGGAGTGGTCTGAGTTTCCGATAGGCTCCAATAAGGTGTTCCTTTTGCAAATGCAACCAGACTTTGTCAGCCACCTAAAACTTATGTGGCAGCCGGTGTTGATCATGTCGCTGCTTGTACTTGGCATTTTATTTCTCCAAAATGTCATGGACCTGTTGGCGAATATGTTGGATGTGCTCAATGAAGCTATTTGCCTTATCTGTTTTGGACTAGACATGAGCCAAATCTACGTGAGTAGCTATAAATGGCATGGCCACATCAATGGGACATAGTGGCTGGAATCCCAAGCCCACCTGAAAAGGGCTGTGGCTAGTCGAGCTATGGAGAGCCCGGTTGTAGTTGTGCTAAACATAGGGGAGGCTCTCATCCCATGTGCGTGGATGCTTTGAGTTGTACATGCGCAGAATGTGTACGATAATCCTGTTGACAACCTCTGTCTGGCAATCAGTTTGAGGATGGAAGGTTGTTGACTTAGTGAGTTTGGTGTCGAGCATCGATCAGAGACTGGACCAAAATGTACTGAGAAACCTGTTGTCCCGATCTAAGATGATAGACTGTGGGATCCCAAAGTGTACCCACACTCATTCAAAGAAGAGCTTAACAGTGGCTTCTGCTGTGATATTCTTCTTGCAGGCAGCCATAATGGCCATTTTTGAGAACTTGTCGATGACCACAAAAACACAATCATTCCCATGCTTCGTGGAAGGAAGGCCTGACATGTAATCTATGGAGATGGATTCCAAAGGTCGACTAAGGGTAGGTAGCGGGGCATATAGGCCTTGCTTCTTGATGGTCACTTTGGCAATGGCATAGGCAGTGCATGATTTGATGTACTTCCCGACATCCTGTCGAAGATTCGGCCAATAGAAATTCTTCTGCAGTACTGCCACTGTTTTCTCAACCCCGAAATGTCCAGCAGCCCGACTGTACTGTGCTTCCCAAATCATCTTGGAACGCTCGCTTGAAGGAACACAAAGGTGACCTAGGTGGCATAACATGGCATCATTGAGGTGAAAATATGGAACATGCTGACCCTCCAAGAGTGTCTGGTATGTGTGGCCAAATTCTGGGTCACTGTTGTAGAGACGTGGCCAATCAGAAGTCTCATGCCCACAAGAGTTGAGCATAGTGGTTAACGCCATGATCGGTGGTCGACTGAGGCAATCTGCAACATTATTGGTGCTACCCTTATTATACTTGATATTCAAATGGAACTATTGCAGGTATGTGGACAACTTCTGATGGCGATCATTCTGCAATTTCCCTTGGGTCTGTATGAACTGCAGTGGTCGGTGGTCTGTGTGGATGACCGTTTCCTTCCCCAAAATGTAATGCTTCCATTGTCAACAGGCATGCACAATGGAATACATCTCTTTATCATAAGTGGGATACTTCCGGACTGTGTCTGAAAGTGTTTCACTGTGATACACTGGATGCCCATGTTGAGTAAGGACTACCCCAATAGCATAATCAGAGGCATCTGTCTCGACCTCAAATGGTTGTTGTAAATTTGGTAACGCGAGCACTGGTGCTGTGTAGAGGTGATCTTTCAAATCTATGAATGCCTTCTGTTGAGACTCAGACCAAAAGATTTTTTCTTTCACTCCTCCCTTGGTGACTTGACTCAATGGCCAAGTGATTTGAGAAAACCCCAACACGAACCTGCGGTAGAAGTTGGCAAGACCTAGAAAGCTGCAGATCTCTGTTAGAGTGGTTGGAGATGGCCAATCTTGAATGACTTGGATCTTGGTTGGATCCACATGCACCCCCTGTTCATCAATAATGTATCCTAGATACTGAACTTGGGTCATGCCAAAAGTGCATTTCTCCAAATTGGCACAT
>APFE030824694.1:4591-15742 GCA_000404065.3 Pinus taeda | reverse complement strand
ACCGTCGAGTATATATTGGGAGACCACAATAGGCTATATCCTTTATCCTTAGGAAGTCGTGTCTGCCGCCCTATCGATCGCAATGCATTGAACACAACATTCAGGAATATTGACTACCATACCGTAAAAAGTATTATGCAGTTTTGTGATTGGTTTGGTAATCCCCTCTACCTAGATTTCCAGAGAATTCTCTTTCGTTCCTTTTTAGACTCCTTAAAAGAAAAGGTCCATCTAAGAACTTGTCACTTCAGGCTCATTAAAAATCGAAGGTGGCTAGAGCCATCTTTTGTTTTTTCTCAACTCTTAAAAATTGAAGAAACAAGTTGTGTCAAAGCATCTAAAATTTATTTTAATCGGAATAACATCACAAGTTCCCTCGTTGGTCTTTAGGTTGAGAAAAATGGAGTCTATCAACCAAGGATTTCCCCTTGGAGGAAATCCTAGTCCTTTCTCCTCTTGGGAGATGTTGGTGCACCCCATATGGCCACATTGTCACTTCCAGGGTTGATTGGTTTTCCCGTATGGCTCTTCTCTACCTCTGTCATTCAGAATACCGTAATTCGTGAACAGTCAAGTCAGCAACTAGATGATACTGGAGTTACCCCCAGCCTTCTACTTCGTCTGTTTCTCCCTCTCCTCCTTCCTCTTCGCTTGATGAAGCTGGTAAAGCTAAAGATCAAGTAACTGAGAAGAAGAAGAAGCGAAAAGATAAAAAAGAAAAGAAGAAGAAAGAACCAATAGCGAAAGGGGGAAACCATGCATCTTCTAGCGAATATCCTCACACTGCACCATCTAAACCTAAATCTCCATGTGTCATTTGCAAAGGAGACCACTATCATCGGGATTTTCCTTACATCCCTTGAATCTTAAGGGACTGGTCTCCTCATTTGCACAATCCGATGTCATCAACCTCTGATGATCATGTTGAAAGTACACCATCAACCAGTGAAAGTGAAGTGTCTGGACAGAAAAGGAATCGCAAATTTCCTTGTAAATTGTGTGAAGGCGATCATGCCATCCACCGCTGTCCCTTCCTAGATGGAGATAAAAGAGTTTTGGATGACCGTCATGTGTCACCACTACAACTCCCTCCTGGATATAAGAAACTCTTGCTGCGTCCACCACTGGTTGAAAATTCGGTTGGCACGCCATTGTGGTCAGCCGAAACATCTATCATTGAAAATGAACCCTCTAAATCCATACCAGATGAAAGTCAAAAGGTCGAGGCGGCAGTTGACTCGGTCTTGCCTTTAGAAGGTTTGTCTTCGAATGATACCGTCACTGAAGAGAAAGAGAACAACACCATTCAAATTATTTTCGTAAACATAGACTCTGATGAACTTGGGGGTAGTCTACCTATTCCTTTATTGTAGGAAGGAAGTTCATCAAATTCATATCCGGCTGTCTATTCGGTCCCACCTCCAAGCAACCTAGTCGTTTCCTTCGATTGGAATCTACTAGGCAGACCCTGTGTACCAGCTAGTGTACCATTCAGAATCATTGTACAAGTTTACAAAATGGTCATGGCTGGTACACAGGGTCTGTGAGTATCCTTTCCTCAATTGCTTGGAAAGCGCTTGGTTCGCCATCGCTTCTTCCTGAAATGAGAAATATGATAGGCTTTGACAAAGGAACCAGTCGACCGTTAGGGATCCTTCCTAATGTGCCCATTACTTTGAGAAGGAAAATAGTTCACATGAACATGATGGTAGTCTAAGGATCCCTGGAGTATAATCTACTCCTTGGGCGTGACTATATTTATTGCATGGGAGCCGTCATCTCCTCACTCTTTAGAGTAATGTGTTCTCCGCATGAAGGCAGAGTGGTCAAGATCATAGACCAACTGTCATTCCTTGGTTCACACATAGCAAATAGTCAAATGCCATCCCTAAATGGTCTTTTCATGCAAGGAATGTCTCATCGATCTCCAGTCCATCCACCTGATGAGCGCGAGTGATTTAGGAGGATATGACTGAAACCCAAGGGGCATGCACCTTGGTCTGTTTCGGCAGGAAAACCTTGGGTATAGAGTAGGTTTCCGCGGAGGATATATGACTAGTCTGACACACCCGTCTGTTTAGGAAAATGGGATTAGACTAGAATAAGATTCCGTCGTCAAAGTTATGTGAGTGGAGGCGACTGTGCCACTCACCTTTGTCTATTTTGGTAGACATCACCAAGGAAGCATTTTGTCTGCGACGTGGATGGAGAGATTTCATATGGTAACCTAGGAATTTTTCACTATACCTGGGGGCATGCAAACCTTTTTGCATGCAAGCGAAGAGAGACAATTTATTTTTTAAATTTGTAGGTCCTTTAACCCTTTAAACTCGTAAGGTTGGTCATTTCCTAGCTTACATAAAGAAAGGATCCTGGGCAAAGCTTTAAAAGGTGCAAGCCCCATAAGAAATGGCATCTTAGATGAGATATCCTTACTATATGACTGACACGATCAGTTTTAAAGCCGAATTCAAGATCGTTAGAAAATAAACATAAGCAATGAGCAAATGTTTCCCCCAGAGTTTAAGCTCATTAAAAAATGAACCAATTTTCTGGTAAATAACCATTGTGAATGCATTATCATCAGCTTTTGAGCCTTAGTCGTGTTCTCATCATCACCTCCACTCTGTTTTTAGCCAATCATTCACCTCCATTTGATTGTTTACCCTTTTGAAGAACATCTGCGAAGAGTGATTCTATTAGCCATCCTTATGACACTGCTGTGATTGGAAAATTCCAAACCTTACCTGGAATCAGCTGCTACCCGAAATCATCACTCGTTCCTCAAAAAATGAGTCTCCTTTAAGCTCTTTTCAACTGACTCGTAAAATATGAAAATAATGCCGAGTGATTAGCTTCTCCAGCTTGTTAAAGTCATCGGAAGTGCTGTCCCTCCTCTAGATTTTAATCTTTTTGGACTTGAGGGATTATTACATAAAAAGATCGAGCGCTTGTCTTGTTCGGCACGTTAAAATTACTGAACATTCATCCCTTTCGTATTATTTTACACTTTTTTGGACTTAAGGGATTATATGACGAAAAATAATCTTTGGAGTTTACTTTCCGTCCCTTTCAGACTCTCTAAAATTGAAAAGGACCGACTTATCTTTGTTGTTAAACTCGTTAAAATCGAATAGCGACAAACTCGTCCAAATAGACGAGAACGAGTTCACTGTTGCTAGGCTCGTTAAAATATAGCAACAGGTTCGCTCGAAGGGTGAATTATAGAACAAGCATATGTTATCCTCCTCAAGCTTGACAAAAATAAAGAGGTACTGGTCAACAATGACTCGGGAAAATTGGGAAGAAAACTTGAAGAAACTTTATTGGTAGCAAGTCGCTCTTGAACATGACACTTTCTCTCCGCGTTCGAGTCAGGTTGGGTTGTTCCGTTCACTAGTCATATCACCATTGGTCTGTCACACCATCCATATTTGGCGTTAACGCTACCAATCCATCGTTAGTGTCGTCGATATGTTCAAGAGAAGTCATTCAGATAATTCACCTGTGTCTCACCCGCTGTAATACATTCACGCTCCATTCTTTCATGACTGCCACCCTGAACCCTATATCATCATATCGTTTTCACCTCCAAAATCATTTTCTTCATCCCATGTCATAGATGTGGGATTCATTAAGGCCCTCCTACGATGGGTCACTTCTTGTCGACATCATCTCATTATCCAAGAAGTCGACCTAGGAACAACCCTTTCAGTACTTTGAAGCTTGCATGCCTCAATGGCAAGTTTCTCACTTTCGGCGACAAGTTTACATTAATGGCCTTCGACCGAGAGATTTTGCATGGTGTTCGATGCCAAGTCATTTTTCACACCACACGAATTGTACTGTAGTACCTTGAGGGTCATTGTCGTTATTGGTGATTCCTCTCGCGCTTGTTGACAACTTACATCATTGGCTAGTAATCAGGCGATGTCTTTCCATGTTCGACTCTAGAACATTTTTTCACATGGATCAACTTGTACTCCGAGTGAAGATTGAATGAGTTTTGAAGACCCTAGATCTAGTTTCATCCATCCAGGTTGCGATATATTCAGGAATATAAAGACATCAAATGTACATCATTGCGAAACAGATGATCAACCAAATCAAAGGATGATGAGTCTAAATCATCAGTCTGCTACACAGATGATTGTCTATCCTATGTACATGAAAATGAATTTATAAAGCTGAGCATGGGAATGCCCGGCTCAGCTAGATCATGAAAAATATTATGATGATAATGTATTGTATTGTATCTTATTACACGTCGCCTCCCAGCTCGAAAAAGCTTTGAATCCTCATGATAAAGCATTTCACCCGACATCAAAAGATTAATGACCTCATGCTTTAGGGGGAAACTATTATAGACATTTTTGGGCATTGCAACCCTAATCATAAATGTCCATAAACTGAGGGCTCCTAAGTCCCTAAAAGTGTTGCTTCACTACCTAAAGGAACAAGGTCAGCTGATTACATCATCTCCCAGAAGTTCTACACTAAAAAATGCCCAGAAATGGTCAAAACTGGACCATACTGAATACCCAGTGCAAAGGGTGCGATGCATATCACCTTCCCAGTGTAAAGGATGTGATGCATACTGGATGGCCCCTCTATAGGGTGTGATGGGCGAGAATGGATGAATGGCAGAGACAGTTGCGAGGTGGAAGATCATAGAATCTTCCAGAAGCTTCCCCTCTGACACTTGCCTCTCTGTTTTCGACCAAGGATGAGTAAGAGATCATCAGTCTCCAAGTGGAATCAAGAACTATCAGAGAGAGGAACTAATCAAAACCCCAAAAGATGACTCACCCCCATACAATCATCTACATATCAGTCCCTCATCACAGAGATCAAGAGGTTGGAATCTTGTATCTTGTAGAGAAGTGTTGTTGGTTTTCTGGTGAAACTTCATAGTGTTGGATGATCTAAGCTTTACTTGAGGTGAAGAAGGGCTTTCTTGCTGGAGGATGATTCTAGGTCAAAACAATTGGTTGTAATCCTCTTGCTATTCTTGATATTAATAAAGCTATTCAAGTTTTCCTCCACATTCTTGTATGTTTGATTGTATATGCATTTGTGTGGTTAATACATATCTGGTCCTGTGTTATTTATGAATATAGATCTTTGTTCTTTGATAGTATTATGCTGCTTTGATTCCACAGGTTCTCTCTGAAGTTGGGTAGATGAGAAAGAAGTGGCAAAGATCTATCAGGAAGGAGAGGAATCAAGAAAGGAACCAAGCGCAAGACTAAGGTTGGTGTCCTTTCTTCCACTCTTATCTATTTTTCATAAAGGAAAGCGAAAGTAGTCTTTACTTGTTTGTTTCTAAGATAGCTACCAGTCTTAGTGGGAATAGTAGTTCCAAGTGGACACTATTCCTGGTAACACATATGGAACATACGACATGTCTTCTTCCTCTTCATGTGTCTTGGGTCACTGTTCATCAAACAACTTTACACCTACAAGAATAGGAACCTTCACCGGTTTACTATCCTACATAGTAAACCTCTGCAGTATTGTCTCACCATACTTCCTCTAGTTTAACCAGAGCTTCCTCTTTACTTGTTTTCTTTTAATTTCCATGCCCAAAATATAGTTTGCAGCACCAAGATCTTTCATGTCTAATTCGGAGGACAATTGGGTCTTCAAATCCTAGATAATTTCTTTGTCATTTCCAACCAGCAACATATCATCCACATACAAGACAAGACAAATAACATGGTCACCAATCAATTTAAAATACACACATTGATATTCATTGCTTCTAGTGAAGCCAAGCCCCTGTAAAAATGTATCAAATTTCTGATGCCACATCCTTCATGATTTTTTTAACCCATAGAAAGACTTTCTTAACTTGCATACTAGTTCTTTCTTACCCTTCGCCACAAAGCCTTCAAGTTGCTTCATGTAGAACTCTTCGTCCAGATCCCTGTGAAGAAATTTTGTCTTCACATCCATCTGTTCTACTTCAAAATCAATAGTAGCAACAATAGATAAAAGTAATCTAATATAAGCTAACTTGGCAAAAAGAGAAAAAATATCACCAAAATCAATTATCGACACCTGGGAATAACCTTTTGCTACCAACCAAGCTTTGTATTTCTCCACCTTTCCTTCTACATTTGTCTTCTTCTTGAACACCCATTTGTTGCCAATGGGTTTACTTTGAGCTGGAAACTCCACCATATCCCAAGCCTCATTTTTTTGCAAAGTTTCCATTTCATCAACCATGGCCTCGTTCCAGTGTTTTCCACCCTGTAAATTTATTGATTCGTTCAAAGTTATTTGATCATCATTAGTAATAGATAAAGAAAAATTTGAATAGAAAGTAGATGGAGTATACCTTGTTGGCTACCTTCTTTCTTGAATTGATCTTCTCACAACTGGACTTTGTGGCTCTTCATCTTATGATTCCTCTTCTGTTATAGGTTCTGATTCTTCCTCCTTTAGTAGAAACTCTATCTTCTTAGCTTCCTTTGATGGGACTTCATGTTTAATACAATCTTTCACCTCTCTAAACACCATATCTCGGTTGTACACAACCTTCCTTATTACTGGGTTCCAAAGCTTATAGCCTTTTAAACCATCCTTATACCCAATAAAGAAGCACTTTTCAGATTTACTATCCAACTTTCTTCTTTTATCCTTTGGAACATGTACATATGCATCACATCCAAATACCCTTAGATGTGAAAGAGAGGTTTTCTTACCAGTCCATACCTCTTGTGGAGTCTTATCCTCGAACGCTCATTAAGGTGATCTATTGAACAGGTAACATGTAGTCTCCACTGCCTCTACCCAAAATTCCTGTCCTAACTCTACACCACTGAGCATGCTTCTTGCCCTTTCCATCAATGTCTTTTTCATTCTTTCTGCGACTCCATTTTACTCAAGTGTGTATGGAGTAGTCTTATAATTTGATATACCACACTTCTTATATAACTCTTCAAATTCCTTCTTGCAAAACTCTCCACCATTATTTGTCCTCAACACCTTTATTTTCTTCTCTGTCTGGCTTTCCACCAGAACCTTAAATTCTTTAAACCTGTCAAAGACTTCAAATTTCTTCTTGAGTAAATATATCCATGTATTCCTTGAGAAGTCATCTATAAATGATACATAGTACACAAACTTACAGTGATGGAACCTTCACAGGGCCAAACACATCACTTTGCACAAGCTCTAATATTTGTTTTGCCATTTTACCACGAGAGGGGAAACTCACCCAATTCTGTTTCCCATATACACAATTTTCACAGAAATAAAAATCTAGAGAGATATTAGGCATACCTTCTACCATAACTTTACCATGAAATATTTAAAGGCCCTTCTCTCTAACACGTCCAAGCCTTTGATGCCACAACATGGTCTTTTCTCTAGAGACCACTAGATTTTCTGCTCCACTTTTAGGAACCACAAAACTGTTGCACCCATCAAAAATAGTGCTACCTTGTAGCTTGTACAAAGTTCCAATCCAAATTCCCCGCATAAATACTAGTGCTCCCCAAATCATCTTGCAAGTATCTTTCTCGAACACTATTTCTACACCTGCATCATCCATCTTGCTCACATAAATCAGATTTCTGGCTAATGCAAGATTATGCAGAACACCGAGAAGTGTTCTAATCCTTCCACCTTGCAACTTCAACTTAACATTTCTATGAGCAATGATTCTAGCCTTCTTTTCATCCCCCAAGAAGACATCACATCCATCATATTTCTTATACTCATAGAACTACACTCTATGGGGAGTGAAGTGAAAGGATGCACCTAAGTCAATCAACCATGTGAGTTGAACTACATGTGTACTTGAGGAAGAAGCCAAGTACACATCCCCAACTTCATCTAAGGTGGTTTTTTCCTTTGTAGAAGGAGCATCATCAGATCCCTTTCCTTTTTCAGGATTTTTAGATTTACAATCCCTTTTGTAGTGCCCTTCCTTTCCAAATTTCCAACACACCTTTACAGTTCTTCCTGGATATTTAGATCTCCCACTAGATTTATATCTCCCACTCGATGACTTACTTTTGTTTCTATTCTGGGACTTTCCTCATACAGACAAGGCATCACCATTCTGGCTCTCCATGTTTTTCCATCTCATCTCCTCTATCAGCAAGGATGAGACTATTTCACCAAACTATAAGGCAGTTGCATTGCTACCTATTGCAATAGCCAAACTATCCCACGAATCTGGTAGAGAACACAACAAATTGATGTGCTTATCTTCCTATAAAATTTTAGTATCAACAAATAATAACTGACTTACCATAGTATTAAATACGTTCAGATTCTCTTTCACCTTGTCTCCATCTTTCATCCTCGGGTTATACAGATTTTTCCATAGCAACAATTTATTCACTAGACACTTAGATTGGTACAAAGACCCTAACTTGTACCAAAAATCCTTTGCCATAGCTTCCCCTAATACATTCAACAACATGGAATCTAACACACACCATCATATTATGCTTTTTTCCTTCTAATCCATCTTCTTCCATTCTTCATTGAACACTCCCACTGGTTTAGTATGTAGATCTACCATGATTCACTAATGTTTGTCTACTAGGAGATCCTCTATCTTGAGTTTTGACAACTCGAAACTGTGACCATTAAATTTCTCAATTTCTATCTTTCCACTTATCGCCATCTTCTTTCACCACCATAATCGATCTCGCAGATCTCCCACTGAACAAGGTTTACCATAGGGCCAAGCGAAGCCCCTCAATAACAAAGGTGTACCCTTGAAGCCAAAACAAATCTAATACCAAATTTAGGTTTGAAGCCTGTACATAAATTACCTGCATACAAATTCTAAAAAAAAACAAAGGCGAGAGCATAACACATAAAACAAATATACATAGATATTTTCACCTGGACCCCAAACTGGGGCTACCAGATCGATTTTTTATTATTTTCCTTTCAATATTACAATACATATATATACATTCTGAAGCATTCAATACCATGGACCGAAAACCATCACACCCAAAACCATGTGCGAAAACCATGCACAAAACCATGGGTCCAAAAAAACCACCATATATAACCCAACACAACAGAAAGAACAACACCATATATATGTATCACTAGTAATAGACATGAAAGGTCCATCACCATAAATGGTTGTTGTTCATATGAAATGGTGATGGTAAATGAACGTTGCCATATATATCCATTAATAGTGACGACCATGAAATGTCCATCATAGTAAGTTGTTGTTGTTCATATGAAATGGTGACTGTCACTATCTGTTATTATAATAATGATTCATGATGGAAATTGAATGTCGCTACAACGCCTACACTTTTGGTGATGCCACCTTTGATGATGTTCATTTTTTTGGTGGCGAAGACTAAGATCTGTCACCATTTCTCATATGAAATGGTGAAGGTCACTATCTGTCATTATAAATCATTATTGGTGATAGACCTTGAATGTCACCATAACACCTATAATTTTAGCGACACTACCTTTGGTGATGTTCTACTTTTGGTGACGAAGACTCTTTTGACTGTCACCAATGAGCTTATGGTGACATTTTTGACCCTCACTAATGACGTTTTTTCTTGTAGTGTTCCTTAGATTGGAAGTATGGAAAGGCAATGGGCAATGTTTTCTCTCTTAGGGAAAGTATGCCAACGATATACTGTTGGCATTATGATGCATGTGTTGTACTTGATGGCAACCCTCTCATAGAAGATCATCTCGCTTACATATACTTAGATGAATATACAGATGAAATATCAGATGTGACTGAATGCATGGGATGTAGGACAACTAAAAGGAATCAGATGATAGATCTAAGTGTGACAAGTTAGCTTTGCCATCAAGTCCAAAGGGGGAGATTGTTGGCATTATGAGACAAGTGTTGTCCTTGATGGCAAACCACACAGATGACAAATCAAAGTGCAGAAGGTCAGCAGCAAGGAATTGATGAACAAGATTACAAGAATGAAGAGAAAATACATATACGCAGGTTCATCGTGACAGATCCACGTATACACGCAAATTAGTCGTTACAAAGTCACGTATGTGTATGCATGCACATTCATGCAAGGAAAAGCACGTATATGTTGGAAAACTTACCTATGGTCCATGGCGGTTAGTCCTTGGAATTTGAACCTATGGTTTTGGACCATGGTATTGAGCAAGGCCTAAGACTATAAAAGGAGAAGAAGATCATTAGGCAAACGTATGGAAAAAGTCTTGAATATCTGATGAAGGATGAGAGCCAGTATGCAGGTTATGGGTTGCTTGATCTAAGCTAAGGAGGGATCTCACAAGTTGATGGAGAACAAGATCTAAGGATAGATAGGGATCAAATGGTTTGAAATGAACTATCTCTATATGATTGATTATGTTTATTCTAGATCTGTATACTGATGCAAGTAATGTTCTGAACTGGGTATAAATTAAGTTTGAAATCGCTGCAAGTCATGATTGAATATTTATAGATCTATACGTGGATTGGCTTTGGTAAAAGCGCATATGTATGCGGGTTCGGTTTGTCCAAGTAGCGTATGCACTTTAATGCACGATTTTGATGATACAGTTGGTTCTGAATAGTGTTGCAGAGTTCAGGGTTCTACTCTGTGTTCTGGTGACTGTTTTTATTGACAGGGATTTAGTATTGGGTGATTCAGAGATTGATAATGCTAGTGTTGATTGATTTTGTGCTTCAATGATATTGATGGGTCCAGTATGAAAATTGAATGAAACGTGGCCTTCAAATTGTAGTGGTGTGCTTCAATGTATCCAGTCTGAAAATTGATGAAACGTGGTACCTGGAGGAGAGAAGATTGTAGGTCAGCACCTACGTACTAGTATCTAAGCTAGTACAAGAAGCTAAAGGAAATCTTTGGAGCAGTGTAGTAGGTAGTAGCCTGCGTACTAGTAAATGGATCGGCTAGTACAAGAGCAAAGGGGGTTGTAGCTCCCGTACTGGTATAAGGCTGCACCAGTACAAAATATTGTAAGAAGATTTTCTTATTAAGAAGAAGATTGAGATGACTTGCAGCAGGTGGTTTTCTCCCGCATTGGGTTTCCACCTTATATCATGGTGTTCATGTGTGTTCTCTTTATGTGTGATGATCTATTCTGCTTACTGTTAATAAAGTTAATAATGTTCTGATGCATTTACTGAAGATAAGC
>APFE030824686.1:158602-179492 GCA_000404065.3 Pinus taeda | reverse complement strand
GTCATTTGTATCATCCAAGAATTGTTCATTTATGTAATGTAAAGGAGGTTGCCCCCTCAAAGAGGCTAAATTCTAAGGCGTTGATCTATCTTTTCTATCTTTTCTTGAGATGGTTTCATAACATACTGGCATTTGTTGCATGTGTTTATAGTCCCGCGCCCATGTCCAACTCCTTGGGTCGCGAAGACTGGACTTCTGTTGGTTAGTCAAAGAGTCGGCCCACCTATGTATGGTTTCAAGCGATTATCGTTTACTTTGCCTGGGAAGGGTTCTCCATTTAGTTTGACTAGCTAGATTGTGCCTCCATCTGTGATCTCCTTAACCACATATGGTCCTAGCCAGTGCATTCTGAATTTGCCCTGAAATTTTTCAAACTTGTTGTCATACAATAGCACTAAGTCATTTACCTTGAAGGTGTGTAATGTGATATGACTGTTGTGTTAGGCCTTTTCTCACCGCTTTTGTAGCTACTCATGAAATCCATCCAAAAACCATTCTTCCTCGAGTTCTTCTAATTACGCGAGCCTTTATTCCAGAGCTTCACGGTCCGTCATGCCTGTGAGCGTTGCTATTCGCAGACTAGGTACTATGTATTCCATCGGCATGATAGCTTGTGTGCCATAGACTAACCAGAAAGGTGTCTGTCCTGTCAATTTATTGCACGTTGTCCTGTACGCCCATAAGATGGTAGGTACATGCAGGTCCCAGTCGTTTCATTGCGTGTTACATACTTTGGTCAACACAGTCTCTAGTATTTTGTTGAATGCCTCTATTGTGCCATTGGCTTGTGGGTGGTATGGTGTACTTTTCTAATGATACACCTGAAACTCTTCTGTGAGCAAGCCGATGGTTTCATTCAGGAAATTTGTTCCATGATTTCTCATTAAGATTTTTGGACAGCCAAATCATTCCAACATGTTTTCAAACAAAACTTCACAGCGGTAGCGGCCTTGCAGACCTTGACCGGCTGCGCTTCCACCCATCGTGTCAGGTACTCCATCACGGTGATGATGTAGCAGACACTTGTCTTTCCCTGAGGTTTTATCAGGCCCAAAAAGTCGATTGCCCATTTTTCAAACATCTGCAGTGTCATTTGGGGATTTAGTGGCATCTCGTCCCTTCGTGATGGTTTTCTAGTCCTTTGACATATATCACAGGCCTTACAGTGCGCATTCGAATCATGGTGCAGGGTCAGCCACCATAACCCTGTGTGAAGAATCTTCTGTGGGGTTGCGTGTCCTGCATAGTGTGCTCCTATAGCACCTCCATGTTCTTTTGCGAGGATATGACCTCATTCAAATTCATGTACGTATCTTTGTAATATCTCATCGTTGTCCATCTTGTAGAGGTGCCCCACAATGACAGAAAAGTCCACTGCGCGCACCACCAATTCCTTCTTCTATTGGACTGCATATTCCTTCAGCACAACCTCTGTTTTTAGAAAATGGATTATATCTTTTAAGTGTCTATCCGCGATGCGGGCTACAAAGGGTTGTGCATCAAGTAGTCCCTCCTCCAAATTCATGGGTTCCTCACCCGTCTTAATTTGTGAAAAGTGGTCCAGCCTTGCGTTTAGGTATCCCAACTTGACTATGACCTCAAAATCATATTCTTGGAATAGTAAGAGCCATCTACATATGCGTCCCACCAACACAGGCTTGTTCACTAGGTATTTCAACGCGGAATGGTCGGTGTACGTCTTGAAATGCCACCGAGTAAATAGTGTCGGTATTTTTGGAGCATGTACACCATCGCCAATCCCTTGGGCTCGGTGCTGGAATGGTTCTTTTTAGCTTTGGACAATCTTTGACTTGCAAATGAAATCAGGTGATCCACACCCTCCGCACCCTCCTGCGTGAGTACGGCTCCCACCATGATACACGACACATCAACATGTACATGAAATTCCACATCCCATTTTGGGAAGACCAGGATTGGAGCGGAGGCCAGTTTCCCCTTTAGGACATCCAAACTCTTCATGCAATCATCATTCCAACAATATGTAACATCCTTTTTCAATAGATTTTCCATCGACGTTGTTATTTGGGCATAACTTTTGATGAATTTCCTATAGTATCCAGTGTGTCCCAAAGTAGCGTGCAGTTGTTTAACACTTCGTGGTGCTTCTAAATTTAGAATAACGACAATATTCACAGGGTCGACCATCAGGCCTTGTTTGTAGACCACATGTCCCAGCAGGTTTCCAAAGGGAACGAGGAATGTGTACTTCTTTAGGTTTAATGCAATTTGGTGTCGGCGACAAGCATCGCATCAAGCGTAAGCTCGCTACATGGTGCTTAACTAATCCAAAGAAAATCCAATCATCCAGATAGACCTCCAATAACTTGTGGATGTATTCTTTGAACGTGGCCACATGATGCATGGAAATATAGCTGGCGTGTTCTTCAATCCAAATGGCATTACAGTGTATTGAAAGCAGCCCCATTCTGTTGCGAAGGTCGTCTTGCTCCTACCTTCTGGTGTGATATTGATCTAATGGTATCGTGAGAACCCATTTGTGAATGAGTATGCTTCCTGACCGCCAACATTATCTAGTACTTCATCTGTGAATGATGTCAGGAATGGATCGTATACACATGCATCATTAAGCTTCCTGAGATCCACCATATTCTTATTTCGCCCTTTTGTTTTTTCTCCCATACTACCACAGGACTCACCCAGTCGGATTCTTCCACTGGTTCAATAATTCTGGCTGCGAGCATTATGTCTAATTCGTCGTGAACCTTTTCTTTATATTTTGGATTCAAGCAGTAGGGTCGCTGCTTAACTGGTTTCGCATCAGGTTTCAGGGTGATCTTTATCATCCCTAAGTCACCAACGATCCTTTTTAAGTCGGTAATTTTGGTCGAGAAAAAGTATTGGTATTCGCAAAGTAACTCAGTGACCTTATCCACCATAGCATCGTCCTAATAGTCCCCAAGCGTTGCGTACTTTGGTTCTGCCTTCGTTCCAATGTTGACCTACTTTGTCTTTAGTGGAGCGGTGATGTCGTGGTCTTTAAGTGATGGTCTGCAAATCTCGCGATAGCCTTTCATTTCTGAGATGTTAATGTTTCGTGGGTCCTCATCATCCTCCTCAACATTTACATTATAACACTCTAGTGCGTAGCTCAATTGTGTCGCCCATTTTTGTTGAAGTACTCCCATGAGCTCCTAGGGTACTTTGAAGATAGCTTCTTTTACTACATGTAGTGCATCATCAATAGTATCTGATCAACGATCTTCAAATGTGAAGGTTAACAAGAAATCCCTTGCACAAGACATCCCATTCGCTTGTACTATGGCAGAAATTGGTCTCAGTACACCAATTCATGTATATGCCATCCAGGGTATGATAGAATAAATGTACCCATTCAGGCTGTGGCTCTTCCCCATAGACCTTGGTCCATTTCGCGAGATGTGTGCGTGGATCATCTCATCCATCATATTTGTCTACTAGCCATATCTAGGGTTTCCCAAATTGTAGGGACATCATTCTTTTGCATCTGCACTAGTCCTCAAAATTTCCCTGATGCATACCCCACCATCATGCGGGTGTTGCGCGCAGTGCCCATTTTAGCGCATCAAACTGCTGTTGTTCTAGTACTGTGCTTTCAAATTTTCTCAGGAATTCATCCACCGTTGTCAACTGATCATATACCAGCAGATCCCTTGCTTCTGTTGTCATGAAGCGCAACGATCTAAACATCATGTTGCAATTAAGAATTGTTACTTTGTGCAGCCAATTTTGCCATCGCTCTATCTCTTCGTCTGAATCCAAGGTGCAGGAGCTTTCACGCTCCCACGAAATCCTTCCATCTACAGTCAGATTCACCCAATCCTCTTCTCCTGTAGTTATCTTATAGATACAATTAGAATCATCATCACTATCGTCGGCGTGCACCGGTTCAGTGTATCGCGCTCCTTCTCCTGGATCTAACGGTACTACTACACGTAGTGACTTTTTCTCAAAGAAAATTTTGTGCTTCTTCAGATTTATGACTCCATTCATATCAGTGGCCTAGTCTATTCCTAGTATTGTGGTATAGGGATTATTGTGATCGACAATCTATATCACTTCAAAATTGCTTGCACACACACACCTTCAATATCTACTGTTACCCCTTGCAATCTTCCCATGGGCAAGATCTTCTGTTAGTTCGCCATTCGTAACTAAATAGGAGACCACTGTATCATGGGTCTGCCCATGCATTGCCATGTTTTCTTTGGTAGTACATTCGTGTCTGATCCTAGATCTAGGATTACCTGATCCATTTCATATTCGCTGATTTGCGCAATCAACCTCATTTCTGTTTCTGTACGAAATGCATGCTTTTCGAGTTTCTGGACCACGCGCACCTAGTGATAAGTTCCTGTAGCCCTTTCACTGCCTTGCTATTGCATATCAGTTTCATGCATGTCTCCAAAAAGGTAGTGAGCATTGAAGGATCCATTTCTGTTTCTAATTGATCCTTACTCCCTGAAGTGGAGGCCTCCATGAAGCCCTTCTTAGCTTCCATGAATGTCTCGTTCGCGCGTTCTAAATCAAATTCGGGTTCCTTTGTAAGAGCCTTGCGAACCCACACGCTTTCTTCTGGATAATTCCATTTATGATTGCCAGAGGTCACAACACTCTTGAGCATCATGTTTACATTCGGGTCTTCTTTGCTTGGTTCAAACCTCATCATCTGCAAATTCTGAGTTAGAGGGGGCTGAAATGCCCCTTTTTCACGCAGTCTCGCTATCAGTGTAGGGCAGTCTTCTGCCTCATGATCAAACTGAGTACATTACAAACATGATGTATTCGTTAGGTTTGTACAATCATGGGTATAGTGCCCTGACCCTCCACAATTATAACAAATTAATTGTCCACGACCCCTTCCTAGTCCGGTTCCACCTCGACCTCGATTGCGCCCCTAAAATCCAGCATGCATTATTCTTGCATTCAGGTCGAGGGCTCGTGTTTCAGTTTGCACCCTATAGGTAGGGGTCGAATCCATCATTAGTTCGTAGCTTTTGTAGGTGCTCTCATCATGGCCTACTGACCTAGAGAAGTTACAAAACAATTACTGGGACATCTGCGTATACTTCTGCAATAGATGACAATTCTCCATAGTGTGTTTTCCTTCTATCTGACAGATCGCACACCATAATGTAGGTGCCACACTTGGCCCTACCTATGCCTCAGGTCTTAACTTCATCGGTCCTCCTCCTACCAAGTGGTTCGCAAACACTAGACAGTGGTCCTTGTCATGCCCCTGGCCTTTGCATTTTATGCACCATACCTCCTCACGCGCCTCCGATCGAGGTGTCCTGTACTGTTTCAAACTTTTCATTTCCAGACATAGATTTTTCAATTGCGTGTGGATTTGTTGGACTCCCAGACCAGGGTCTTGTATAGGGGTCTCATTCAATCTCATTACCATTTCTAAAGCTTCGGACTGGGTGGAAATTTTTTGCTGTGACAACACCATCCTTAATTGCGGTGTCAGTGATGCTACAAACAATGCGCGATGTTGTCCATCTGTCAACGTCATGTTGGCTTCGCAAATGATACCCTTCAGTATTTGGTCTGAATCCCAGGGGGGTCTCGCCTGGGAGCATCGTGATCTCTTTAAACCCAATGATTGATTGTGTTTCCGACTTTGGCCTGCTAAATTTCCTATTCAACACAGCTTGGATCTCTGCGATTCCTACGTTTGGATGGTCATTAGAATGCTTGATGTACCATGTTAATGTGTGATTCTACAATGCGCTTACCAGCGTAGCCTTCTTGATATTGTCATCCGCGACACCTTGTGCTTCCCATACTTCTCTTACCACGAACCAGAATTGGTCTGGATCTTCATTCCCTACTCCTCTGAATACCCATAGTTTGATCGCACTTGCCATACTGAACTATGGTGGTGGTGGAGGTGGGGTGGGTGGAGATGGAGGTGGGGAGGGTGAGATGGGTGGTGGTGTGGGTGGAGGTGGTAAACACGGAATGCGTTTCCTTATTAGACTGATTGTGCTTCTCGGAGGAAATTTTGCACGCTCTTCCTTCCTTTTCCGCAAGGGGGAAATTAAGGGACTGGTTTCCAATTCTTCACTACTTTCACTTCTATAGATCTTCCCACTTCACGTAGCCCCAAACATTAATTTATTCGCATAAACAATTTTTCAGATAATATCATCTTAATCCAAGTGTTTAAAGATTTAATATACTTACCTCGCGGTCCCTTGAGGAAACGTCGCTCTGCCTAACTGTAGCTGACAGTCGTGTCTACTGCAAACTTAGTGATAAATCCTCCTATAATTCAGTCGAGCCAATGGTCCATAGCTCGCGTGATCTTATCTCCTTATGCTTCTAGTCTGCGCACTAATTCTTGAGTCCACACGATTGGTTTGTCGAGCCTACACCTTCCCTAACTGTCTGCTAGCTGCACAATCCACTCATACAACTCAAAAGGAAAGGATGCAAAGAAAATTTCATGGATTTCTGTATACAAGTAGTGCTCCAACCATTGTTCCTTCGTCACTTGCATATTTTTGTTTTCCTACGCCTTGAACCTTCTTATCCAGCCACAGTTAAATTTCTTCCTTTGTTGGATTCTAGTGGCACAACATTAGACATCCCTTATGCAGATCCCGGTCCCGGCAACGGAACCATTTGTTGGCTTGTATGGGCCTGACCCAGGTTCAGAGGTGATTTAGCCAAGAAAATCCCAGTACTAGTGGCCCCTTGGGAAATAGTCTGTGGAGCGTGGAATGAGGTCTCACCCAAAGTAGTATGGGAGGGTGCTAGACCCAGGTTTCTGCACCTTGGGGATGTGTGATGAGCTTCTGGAGGTCCACGGTTTGACCTTGTGTGCACGTCGCTATGCACACCTGTTAGTCCCTCGTAACATGTGATGCTGCTTCTGCGCATCCCTACTCGTGGCATGACCAGTATTATACCCAAGTTCCTATTTAATCTATTATTACCCTATTACCCAACTTATTTGTGTAAGACTAGTGATAATTAACATCATATCCAACAATCATATCAGTGCGTGCGATAACTAAAACCATATAAATGTAAAGAAGGAAATACACAAGAAGATACACAGAAATTAGAATCAACTTCTCTTTATTATTCTTCGATCAAGATTACAGACTCGACACCACCGTGCACACTCAGCTGCAGGGGTCCGCGTACTCAACTGCAGACTCTACTAGGCCTCTGCGCACTCAACTGTAGAGCCTCTTCCTACTACTATGACCCAATACACTTAGACTCTTACTCTGTTCTTGAACCATGTGTATTCATCTATCTCTCTGATTCGATATCTTTAGAACTTAGAGCCTTGCTCTATTTATAGAATCCCATGGTTCGCAGACCATGGGTAGGCCGACATGACATTACATTACTTCAAAACACTTAGGGCAGACAACCCTATGACTCATCCTATACTTCATGCTCCGCGCTTGTAATTCATGGAGTCTTACTGACCAAAAGTTGGGCTTTGAGCCCCAAAACATGCTATGGGGGGATTCCATGCCCAACAACGAGACCAAGAGTTCACTCAAGACCTCGCTCCTCCCAGATGGCATTATGTTTGAAGGCACACACCTGGGCCACGTGCCGACCATGAAATTTGAAGATTGGGACCTCGCTGACCACGAGAAGTTCACCCACCTGGAGACTGGAAACCTCGTGAAGTAGCACACTGCGGGGGCGGTAACAACATTAGAGCCGCGGAAATGGTTGCGCGGTGTGGAAAAGGCTCGGTTGCTGAACCTACTTTGGGTGCCGCATTTCCACCACCCTCCAATAACCATTTTTGTCATCAGGCAGCTACTCTGCCTATTGCATGATGGGTATTTATGGCTGGAGGAGCCCATCCCCATCATGGCATACCTGATTCATCGTGTTTCCCTACTTCTGTACAAAGGAAAGGACCCCGCGAGTATATCAAAAGGAAAGGGCAGTGATTTGGTCCTTAGGGAGGCCACAAAGATGAAGTACAAACTAGAAAAGAAGAAGAGGGGTTACACCATCTCCAGCATCAAGGACAAAGAGGTACACATGGCAACCCAAATTCTAGCAGGCAAAGTTATGCGGAAGTGCCGCGCAGACGAGGTACCTGCGTCGGTGGTCACACTGGCCGAGCAGTGCGCGGAGGGGGTCCAATTTAACTAGTTTGAATTCCTCTACACAGAATTCTTAGAGAATTATCGCAAAGCCCAAGAGCATGGTAAATCCTTCCACTATGCATGGCTATTGCTGTCCATAGTGCTTGTAGCGGGGGAATTGCTAGAGGACAGTCAATTCCCCATAGTTGACAGAGATTTCCTGGAGGCCACGAAGTACACTTCACTCTGGGCCATGGAGGATGCAACACCAAGATCTTCTAGGGGCTCATGGAGATGACCATCTGAATGTGGATCAACATAAGCCGTGGTTGTCGCCCACGGTTTACAACAGTCTGCATATTTTCAAAGAATTCAAGGTAGACATGCACAACATATTTATCAGGGTGTGCAAGGATTCGACAAAATAGTGGATGAAGTTACCTTTTGTAGCCAGTGATGATGCCATTTTTACTATCTTGGAGGCATGGCCTCTAGAATGGCGCACCCCCAACATTGCAAAACTCAAGATGTCACCAACACAAAAGAAGAAAGACGATGCCAAGTTGTGCATTGCACTGTTGGTCGAGAAAATGTGGAAGGAAACAACAGTAGCTGAGGTGCAGGCAGCGCAGGAAGCGACAAAGAAATCTGCTGAGCAGAAAAAGGCCACAGAAGCAGCAGCAACAGCACATGAAGAAATCTTGAGGGCGGGCAAGGGCCAAGCAATACCCTCGCAGGGACAGGAGGTAGAGGAAGCAAAAAAATCAGAAGGAAGCGCTGACCCAGGGACCACGTCCATATTGTTGAAGTGCCAACACTTGGCAGAGCGAGCATGATTGAGGAAGAAGGTCAAGGCCCTGAAGTTGTCCATTGAACCAATCACCCTAACCGAGGGTGATCTACATGACATCGATGAGATGGTGCACAGTGTCAACAATGAGGCTCTTCAGGATTTCGTGTAGGAGCACTAGACTATGTTGGGGGCCCTTAAATCGCAGTTGCAGGACTTACAGGTGCGTCCCCCTCAAGTTGGTACCCTTTCAACCAACCTTGCAGTCGGATCCACGACAGTAGAGTAGATGTTGCGCGCACGGATGACGAAATAGTCATGTTGCCGAAAGGGGCTCTAGTGGCATCAAATGAGGACAACAGGATGTCGGTTAGCATGATGAAAGGTCTCGGGGTTAATCTCACTACCCTTCCGTGGAAGACATTATATCTATTATAGGATGGGATAATAGCAGATCTGTGAGCTAGGGAGAGCTGCGTGCTCCAAGTCCTTAGTGAGTAGAAGATAAACATGGAACAACTCAGCTGGAAGCGACGAATTGGTGTCATAAAATCAACAGTTGGTGCAGGTGATAGGTGATGCTTTCCACAACATCCCGGAGCTAGCCATCCTAGTAGATCTACCAGCAGAGGTGCGGATCCATAGGTTAGCAGTAGGAGTCTGCGAGGCCAGGGAAGAAACGAAAAAGGTTCAGCTGGAGCTGAATCTTTAGATCACCGAGCTGTGATTATAGTTGCAGCCATCCACTCCCCTGAAAGTCAAAGAATAGCGTGCTAGCGCTATCACAATGGGATTGGAGGAAATTGGAGGTTTAGTGCGAGACTACACTAGCATGTTGGAAGAATCACTTGAGGTCCTCACAACTCTGCAGGAGGACCCCAACATCCAATGCTTAGAGACAGAGGTGTGAGAACTCCAACAACAATATGATAGTGTCTAAGGAACTGTGTAGACAGTGGTCCTCACCCAACAACTTGCGAGGATGCAACAGGCTAAAGCACTAAAGGAGCAGGTGGATGCAGCGCGACACAAGGAGGCAGTTCTCAAAGTGTGCGTCCAGCCTTGGATCAACGAGGTCTTCACCATCACGACAGACATTGAAGGAAAGCGCACAAACATATAGGGGATGCACACATTCATGCAGAAAAGCACCCAAGACACATAGTTCTCGGAACAACGTATGCAACAGATCTAGCAAGCAATAGCTAAGTGCGCTGCTGATCTATGCACAGTTCGAGAATAGTTGGAGGGACTCTGTGCAAAGATTGCCATGCCAAGCGAGTGACCCAAGGGTGAGTCACAATGTTTGTGTTGGGGGCCTGTTGGGCATGGAATCCCCCCAAGGCATGATTTGGGGCTCAAAACCCAAGTTTTGACCGAATTGTGTTGTAAAGCTTCGTGAACTGCGGGCACGAAGAGTATGATAGAGTCACAGGGTTTTCTGCCTTAGTTTTGTAATGTAATGTTAGCCTACCCATGGTTCACGGACCATGGGATTATATAAATAGAGCGAGGCTCTAAGTGTAAAAGAGAGTGAAGTAGTAGAAAGAAGAAAGAGTCTAAATGACTAAGTGCAAAGTGTGTCTTTGGGTCGTAGGGTAGGAGAAGGCTCTGCAACTGAGTGTGTAGAGGCCTAGTAGTCCACAGCTGAGTGCGCGGACCCCTGCAACTGAGTGCTCAGGGTGGAGTCGAGTCTGTAACCGAGGAAGGGATTAATAAAGAGAAGCTTTTATCATAATTCTATGTATTTGTTCTTAGGTTAATGTATGTTTGATACAATTTGAAAATACACTGTTTATCTACTGCGTGCACCTGTATGAATGGTTTATATTGTTAAGTATAACTTAAAACATGCAAGTAGGCTAAGATAATCAACTAACATTGGAATATCAGTAAAAGTTTTGGTAATAACGTAGAAGCGAAGAGTTCAACCCTTGACTAGGGATGCGCAAAGGAAGTATCTCAAGCTACGAGGTACAAGAAAGTACACGAAGCGACTTGCATGTAGGGTCGAACTGCAGACCGCTTGAACTCATCAGACGTATCCAGGGTGCAAAAACCTGGTTCTAGCACCCTCCCATACTACTTCAGGTGAGACCTCAGTCCACGCTTTGTGGACTATTGCCGAAAGGGCCAGTAGTACCGAGATTTGTTTGGCTAAATCACCTCTGAACCTGGGTCAGGCCCCAACAAGCCAACAAGCCTAAAACTCCAGCAGATTACAAGCAAACTTCTTTTGAGTTTGTTGCAAGAAGTGTTCATCCAATTGATTAGCTGGAAATGCACAAGAAAATAGGTGAAATTATTTCATCTACTCTAACCAACACTTCCATGAATTTTTTTAAAATGCAGGTAGCCCTATCAAATGCTCAATCCCAATTAAAGATGGAAAGGATTTCATCACAATCAAAGGACAATAAAATTAAGTCTTTATAAGACTTAGTAGTGAAGATTAGCTATGATCCGTCAGATGTGAAAGTAGTTGAAGAAATAATAAAGAAAAAGGAGATGGATATAGCAGCTTTAAAGAAGCAGCTCAAGATGCCTGCTACACATGACCCACTGACCAAGGAGATAGAGTAAACAGAGAGCCAATCGGCTGATATGATGAAATTAATAGTGGAATAGTCTCTCGAGATCAAACAAATGGAAGAAAAGATGGAGAAGATGGTGCAAGAGAAAGAAAAGGGAACATAGATGGCTAGCACAACAATAAAGGCCCTTCCTCAAACAACTCTTCTCATGACCACTCCAGCAAGTGCTGCCACATGAGAAGGAAGCAACACAAAACAATTGGCTAGATCAATGGAAGGCATGAATCTATAGACTGAGGAGATTAAAAGAATAGAAACTCAAGTTAATGTGCTACAGGATCAAATCAAAAGGGATGAAAGTGACCACTCAGTAGAGATGCAGGGGGAAAGGATCTTGATTGAAAGGCTGCAAAAGTTAGAGAAATAAATCATCCATTGGGAACACTCTAGGAAGAGTTAAAGAGATTATTTGGAACAACATAATTAATGGTATGAATGAAATTTGGCTTAGCATCCAAATTATCTTTGAGCAGAAAGAATTAGTGGAGAAGGCTAAAGAAGCTATTTTAGCTACTAATGAAGAGTTGGGAGACATGCCAGCAACAACGAACATGATAATCAAATTTTTGAACTCAAGAAATAGGTATGAGATGGAAGAGTTGGGAGTGGCAGATAAGACAAAGACTATACTTCAAGTCAAGAAGGTACTGACTAAGAAGATCTTAAATGTGCATCTAGAAGAAAAATGTCAAAATATGGAGCTGGCAGTCAACATGTTCTTCAACAGAATTTAGCCTTTAAATCAGAAAGGTCTCCCCTCTTTGTTTTTCATAAATGACAAACTCATGGCCAGAGAGGATTATGTCAAGAAACTCTAGGGTGTAGCCATGGGTGCTGCAAATATTTCCAACATCAAAGGTAGCATAACAGGAAAGGCATTGCTGGAAGCTATCAACAATAAAATCTACATTGAGCGTGAGTTGAAACATGTTTTTATGGTTAAACCCACTTTTGCAAAAAACATTGAAGGTTATGAAATATATAGGAGGCTAATGAAGATCAAGGTTCTAGATGAAGAAGCGTGGTGTGACTTGTGTGACTATCAAGAGGAATGAGAAAAAGATGATTGAAGTGACAATGTAAATCTGAGTCAACACCAACCATGTCAGCATAGCCACTACATCAAAATTAATTTCTTAGCAACAACATCCTAGAAAAAGAGGACCAGGTGTCCCATTTTTCTTTGCGTGGCCACTTCGTGGTTACACTAGTCAATTTTCTTTTGTGGTAATTAATAAGAAATTTCCAAGTGTATAAGGCAAATCGTTGTAGGTTTTGAGTTAAATACTTCATGCATTGGGAGTATTAGGGGCTGGAACCAAGTCACTTGAACTAGATTTTCTCATTAGAGTATTGTAATCTTGAGCTGGAGCATCAATAGAAAAGGATCATTTGCAAGATACTTGATCTGTTTTGACCTGGTGATGTCTTCCCTTCTGTGTTGAATGAATGTATCTATGTTTTTTTCATTTATGCATCATTAACTTTTATTGTAAAGTAGAAATTATAGATTAAGATATGCTGTTGGAGCACCTTATTTCTATCTGTGTTTAGAATCTAAATGTTTTTCTGATGTATGATTAAGAAATAATTAACTGCTTTTTAATCATTAATGATATCAATTTTTTGTCATCTCATTTCTCATTCTACTTTTAGATCCAATATAAACAATTATCTTGCCTTGTAAATGCTTTGGGAAATTGATGTTACCACCCAGCCTTTGACTCCATAGCCCAATGGAAAGGAATCATATACGATATGCCCCAACCAACCAAACAAACAACCAAGCAATTAATTAATAAATATCCTTCATTTTTACATCTAGCCTAACACATTAGAACTCTAAAAATAAAGTCAAATCCTAAAAATACAGAGAGAGCCCTCTCTGAGTCTAGGAGGGCTAGATCCTAGAATCCTAAGTGGTTTGATGTATCTTTTGTGAATTTTGTCTTGCCAATATTCAAAATAACAGAACAATAACATAATGGTGACCATACTGGGGATCTATTGAAAATTTATCCTTTCATTCGAATTCAGAGTACAAAGTTAAAATATTTGTATGATAAGTTTATTCCTAAGATTGGTTCCTTTTCTATTTTTGTATATTCAGTTTGTCTATGTTTTAGATTTGAAACTGGCTCCCTAAAGAATCTCTACTAGATCCCATCCAGATGCAAATTCTCCTACCATAGTGGACAATCCTGAAAAGATCTTAAGGAAAAATCCTAGAAGTGACAGTCAAAAAAGTAGTAGATTTCTTCACAGAGCCAACTCACTTCCTGAAGACTTTGTTACCTTCCAAGATATGTAGTTTGATTTACACTTTGATCAAGGCTTATCCAGGACTAAATAAAAGAATTTGAAAGATCATATTATATTTTATCCATCAATCTTAAAAAAAAGCCCAGTGAGAGAACTTTCTTCAGAAACTGAATAAGATATTCAAGTTTTATAGCATTTTGACACTCTTCAAGATCTAGTGACAGATCTCACCTTAGAAATTTATGGTGCTTACCTTCAACATTTAGTAGAATTACTGCTTTAAACCTAGCAACTTCTTCCTTCCCATCTCAACTTGCATATATTCAGTCACCAAGTCCTACTGCCCCCATAATGCCTACCCCTTCTTTCATCCTTCAACAAAAGGTTGCTCAAAATCCTTTACTCTCATTTCCACCTAGTACTAGTCCAACCTTATCCATTTTTCAACTTCCCTCATCCATCGTTCAACTTCCTTCAAGTGGTCCTCCACCACCACCACCAATCATGGCTGCCAGGTATGCTCCTCTGGTGTTACCATCCCCCTTGGCTAATATGATGCAAGACTATCAGTCCAAGATCACATTATTTGATGGGATAGGTCCTTTAACAACCCAATAAAATGTGGATAAAATGAATGATTGTTTTGACCTGCAAGAGGTAGATGACGAAAGTATTAAGCTCCGAATGTTTGCTCAAAGTTTGGTAGGAGAAGTCAGAAAATGGTTTAAGTATTTGCCTACAAATAGTATAAATGATCTCCATGCATTCCACCAAACCTTTCTTAATAGATGGGAAGTCAAGAAGAATCCTTTACAGATTCTATTAGAATATGAAAATAGTAAAAGGGAGGTAGGTGAAAGTGTACAAGGCTATTGTGCTAGATTCAAAAATACCTATAATGCAATGCCTGTAAATATTAAACGACCCCAAGATTTAGCCTTGATAATTTCAAAGATGGTTTCAATACAAATATGTCTTACCATCTTAGGGAAATAAATTCTCCAACACTAGAAGCAATGCAAAGAGATGTTGTGAGTGTAGAGGACAATTTACAAGCTAAAAGAGCTAGAATGAGAACTGAAAGACAAGCGAATTTTAAGGAAGAAGCTTCAACTTCTGCAGTAGAAGCCAAAATTGATTCCTTAGTAAGGACTATGGAAATAATGATGGAGAGAATAAGTATAAATGATAGGATTGTTCCTAGGGAGAATCCACCTATCCAACAGAACCGAAATCCAAACCCTAGGAGAAACACTCCACAAATCAGACAAAGAAATCAAAGAGGCTCACATCAACAAATTAGGCTACCATTTCAAGAAAATTATGCTGATGAAGGTATAAGTGTAGTTGAATAATTTGAGGAAAATCAGATTAATTTAATGGGAATTAATGAAGAAAGTTCTATTTTTCTTACACAAGAAGAACAAGAATTGTTTTTACTAACTCAAACAGAACTGGAATCTGAAGAATCTGAAGACTATAAACATGGATTGGAGAATGATATCTTAGAAGTCCACAAAAAATATAATCTTAGGAGCAGGGAAAACAATGATTACTCAAATAAAAAGGATTCTAATAACTCTTCCAGTAAAATTTTAGAGCCTGATCCCAAGAAGACAACTGAAAGCTATAAGAAAAATGAAAACAATCTAGTAAGGAAAAACACAAAAAATATTGCTATGAAACAATTGATGTCTCAGAAAAAGTTGTCCAATCTGGAATGCCTACTATAAGTCAGCAAATAAAACTTATAACAAAGGATGTGGCCGAAAGGACTGATTTTTCAAATTTGCTTAAAAATCAAGCACCCTTCAGTTTTGAGAAAATTGCTAAACTCAAGATCTCTATTCCTCTTACTGAACTGGTAAACAAAATTATGTATAGGTCCCAAGTTCTAAAGGTACTCAAGATAGGAGAAACACTGATACAATGAATTTGAATGATGACCAACCTGAACTTTTGTTTGGACCCGAAGTTGATGGCGAGCCTCAAGAAGGGGGGTTTCCTTCATTTTATGTCAGCTTTAATATTCATGACAATATCCTTCATAATGCAATGTTGGATTTAGGTGCATCACATAATATCATGCCAAGGATTTTTATGTAAAAACTTGGACTTGAAATCACTAGACCATACAAAGATCTATATTCATTTGATTCTAGCATGATTAGATGTCTAGGTCTCATTAAGGACCTTTGTGTCACGCTAGCCCAGATACCAGCAAAAATTTTAGTGATGGATATAGTAGTAGCTGACATTGCTCCTAAGTATGGTCTGCTATTATCAAGATCTTGGGGAGATAAGTTACAAGGGACACTTCAAATGGATATGACATATGCCACAATACCAATATTTTTCCAACCAAGGGGACTTTATAGAGAAACCTTAATGAAATAGATGGTGAGTAGCCAAGAAATGCGAGACAACAATCTCCTCTACTCTGTCCATACTGATCTTGATTCTTTCATACTGTACAAGGACAATGATGGAGACACAGATACACAGGTGAAGCATGTAGAAAATGATCTTAGTGAAGGACTTGACACTCAAACACCCATTATCCAACAGGACCCTGAAACAGAACCTCTCTGGAATATGAATTTTTATGGCTCATGTTATAAAGCAGGGGTAGGAGCAAAAGTCTGGCTGTATAATTCAAAAAATAATAAGGCTGAAGCTCATTCTTACAAATTAAGTTTTTTGTGTACAAACAACATAGAAGAATGCGAGGCATTACTCTTAGGCTTGAAATTGCTTAAAAAGGTAGGTGGTAAAATAATTTCTATCCAGGGAAACTCTGAACTCATCATCAAACAAATTAAAGGTCAATAGTCTGCAAAACATCCTAGATTGAGAGAATACCAAAATGTTGTGATTGATTTTCTTAAAACCTTTGAAGAGTATGACCTTGTTGTGATCCCTAGGCTCCAGAATTCCCTGACAAGTGGATTAGCTTTTTAGCCAACACCTGCAAATTACCTCATCCAAATAAACAATACACAGTTGAAGTGAAGCACTGTCCTGCAGTGCCCGATAACATGAGATACTGGCAAGTTTTTGGAAGTGATAAATAGATTGAGAGTTTTTTCAATCAAAGGATGAATTTGAGGATAGCAACATAGATCTGGAGGATGAACTAGATAGTCACATTGATGTACATATTAATATAAATCAACCTGCTATTTCTGATGAAAACATTTATGTAAATAAGACTGTACATAAAAATGAAACAAATAAAGATCTAGAAAAGGAAGAATTCAAAGTACTACAACTAAAAGATAATGTCTTACCTAGAGGGCTTGCCACTTTGGAGGAGTTGTTTGACTTTAATGATGTTGCTAGAAAGCCAAAAATGTAACCAACAGGAAAAAACATTGAGGAATGCAACATAGGAAGTGAATTGAACCCCAAAATCATAAAATTGTCAAAATCACTGCCTCTCATGGCTAAACAAAAGTATATAACTCTGTTCAAAGAATTTGTAGATGTGTTTGCCTGGAGCTATGAGGATTTAAAAGGTTATGACACTAGCATTATACAACACAAAATTCCAATAAGAGAAGATAAAAAACCATAGAAACAAAATTTGCGTAGCATAAACCCTCTCCTAATGCCTTTGGTGGAAAAGAAAATCAAGAAAATGTATGAGGCTAAGATCATAGTCCCAATTAGATATTCTAAATGGGTATCTAATATTGTGCCTACAAGGAAGAAAACTGGTGAAATAAGATTGTGCATTGAATTTAGGAATTTAAACAAGGTTTCCCTGAAAGACAACTATCCCTTACCAAAGATGGATCACATACTACAAAGGGTAGTGGGTTCTAGTAGGATTTCCTTGTTAGATGGTTTTTCAGGGTATAATCAAGTTTTGGTACATCCTGATGATCAAGATAAAACTTATTTTACTACTCCTTTGGGAACTTGCATGTATGTAAAAATTCCTTTTGGATTAATGAATGCAGGTGCTACTTTCTAGAGAGCAATGGACATTGCCTTTTCAGATGAAATTGGAAATTTCATTGTGATTTATCTTGATGACATCACTGTATTTTCAAAGGCTGATGAAGAACACCTAGCATATCTAAGAAAAGTATTTGAAAAATGTAGAAAGTTTGGTATCTCCCTTAATCCAAAGAAAACATTGTTTTATCTTGAGTAAGGAAAATGTTTAGGCCATATCATCTCTAAAGATGGAATCAGAATTGACCCTAGAAGGATTGAAGGTATCCTTAAAATCAATCATCCAAGAAACATGAAAGAACTTCAATCTTTTATTGGAAAAATAATTTTTTTGAGAAGATTTATATCGAATGTTGCTGAACTACTTAGAAATATAACAAACATGCTCAAGAAAGACACAAAAATTAAAGTGAATGTTGAAGCCAAACAATCTTTTGATTTAGTCAAGCATGCATTAACAGAAGCTCCAGTTTTAATCAACCCAAATTTCACTAAAGATTTTATTATCTTTTCTTTTGCATCTGAACATACTATTGCTGATATGCTATTATATAAAAACAATGAAGGACACAGACAACCAATAGGTTTCTTTAGCAAAGTTATGAGAGATGCTTCTTTAAAATACAATATCATGGAAAAACATGCATCTATTCTAGTTAAAGCAATAAAAGATTCCAGGGTTTACATTTTACATTCTCATATCATTACTTATGTGTGTGATGTAATTCTCAAAGATATTCTCTCTCAAAATGGACCTGATGGGAAGAAAGGCAAATGGATAACAATGATATTGGAATATGACATAGAAATCAAACCCACCAAGTTCATCAAAGGACAGGGATTAGCCAAATTGATGGCTGAATCAAATTTCAATGCATTAGACATCAACATGGTATTTTCTTTGAATGATCTTGAGGAACTGGTGACTCCACCAATAGATGAGGCATATTAAAATTCTCCTTGGTATGCAGACCTTTTATATGGTCTTTTCAATTTAAATGCTCCTCCTGGATTATCCAAAACGAAGGCTAGATTTCTTAAATTAAAAGAAGTCAAATTTTGCATTGTTGATAATACATTATATTGGAAAGATGCTGGAGGTGTCTTACTGATATGTTTGTTAAAATATGATGCTCACAATGCTATGCAGGAATTCCATAAAGGTGACTGTGGAGGCCATTTTTATTAGAAGACAACTACTAATAAAATCCTTAGAGCAGGTTACTATTAGCCTACACTTTTCCTGGACATCCATAAGATGGTGACTTCCTTCCATAAATGCAAAATATTTGAAGGAAAGAGAAAATTACTACCTTTTCCCCTAAAACCCATCTCTATTGAAATCCCTTTCCAACAAAGGGGATTGGATTTCATTGGTGAAATTCATCCTCCATCCTCTTCCTAACACAAATGGATCCTAACTCCTAGATACTACTTCACCAAATGGATAGAAGCCATCCCTTCCAGAGCTGCTACTGATTTTGTTATTATAAAATTCCTTGAAACTAATATCCTTTCCAAATTTGGCTGTCCTAGGAAACTGATCACTAATAATGCTGCAACTTTCAAATAAAAAAACATGGTGGATTTCTATCATAATTACCATATTTCTTTGGGTCATTCAACAACTTATTAGCCTCAAGGTAATGGGTTAGCTGAATCTTCCAACAAGAGTTTGGTAAACATCATTAAGAAGATTCTGGAGGACAAGACAAAGTAATGGAACAACAAATTGACCTATGCATTATGGGATGATAGATTGAATACAAAGAAATCCATTGGCATGTCCCATTTCAACTAGTTTATGGAATAGATGTACTTTTCCCTTATTCCATGGGGGTACCAATTATAAAGATCATTCATGATGTACAAAGTGAACCAAATGATATACAAAGAAGGATATATCAAACAATTCAATTGCAGCAGTCTAAAGAAGAGGTATACAATAGAACTTAGGCTGTCTAGGAAAACATAAAGAATTTTTTTTATAAAAGAACCAAAGTTGATGATTTCAACCTGGGAGACAAAGTTCTGAAATGGGACTCAAGAAGAGAAGACAAAGGGAAACATGGTAAATTTGAAAATATTTGGAAAGGCCCATATATCATTTCTGCTTTCAGAGGAAATAATGTAGATTTCCTCAAGGAGTTAGATGGAATAGAATTTTCAGGAGGTCCTTTCAATAGTAGGATGCTGAAGCATTACTTTTCTTGAGTACACAGATTTCCTCACTCCATTGTAAATATCATAGTATTTCTGGTTTTTAGTTGGATATTCATTTGACAAAAAGAAATCAGATTGAAAATAATGCAGATTTGAAGGATCCAAGGCAACTGGTCATGTGTTCTTGACACTTGAAGCTAAGAAGTTCCATCCCTATTTGGAGCCACTATTAGGGTCCTATAATTTATAGGATCTCAAGATGAATGAGAATTTCATAGTTTTCAGATTTCAAATTGTTCATAGATTCCAATATTCAATCGATTTCACAAAAAAAAGAGAAAATAAAAGAAATGAAAAGAGGGTATATAAAAAGAAGAAAAATAACAAAAGAGAAAAAATAAGAAGAAATCGAAAACCCCAAATGTTGTTCAAATCATATAGTCTAAGCATGATTGGGCAAATTTCAATTTCTGTTGATAGGGTAGAAAATAAAGATCTGCCAAACAGTTTAATCTTGGAAAATTAGTAGCTAGTTAGAAATAAAATTGGTTCAACTGTTTAATCAGGACCAAGGGGAGAGATAAGTGATAGAGTAGGATAGAATTAAAAAGAAAAAAAAATATAAAAGAGAAAGGGTCTACAAGTTCAAATACACCCTGCAAATGAAAAAGAAAAAAAATGCTAGATTAAAAAAATAAGGGTAGGTAGTTTGAGGAAAATCCAAAGAAAGAAAGACATTAATGTTCTTTTAAGGTGGGAAGACATATCCTATTGTTTTTCCTAAGGTCAGGAGAAGAAATTAAAAGGGGAAGGGGTCTTATATTATTTTTCAATACTATTTCCCCTAACCTTACTGTATACCCCTATTTTCCTATAGTTCTCCCCCCTATTTATTTCCCTACCCCACCACTTGCTTACCTGTCACATCCCATCTTACCTATCCCCCATCTCTCATCAAATCCTCGCTCATCTGATATGATCCGACTGCCTATTTTCTTTTTTGCCGCCCCCACCCTCCGAAA